>SSNS01000937.1:0-10000 GCA_006937985.1 Aphyosemion australe
GAAAACCTCACCAGGGAGGCGTCCAGGAGGCATCCTAATCAGATGCCCGAGCCACCTCAACTGGCTCCTCTCGATGTGGAGGAGCAGCGGGTCTACTCCGAGCTCCTCCCGGATGGCCGAGCTTCTCACCCTATCTCTAAGGGAGAGTCCAGCCACCCTGCGAAGAAAACTCATTTCGGCCGCTTGTATCCGCGATCTCGTTCTTTCGGTCACTACCCAAAGCTCGTGACCATAGGTGAGGGTAGGAACGTAGATCGACCGGTAAATTGAGAGCTTTGCCTTTCGGCTCAGCTCTCTCTTCACCACGACAGACCGGTACAACGCCCGCATCACTGCAGACGCAGCACCAATCCGCCTATCGATCTCACGCTCCACCCTTCCCTCACTCGTGAACAAGACCCCGAGATACTTAAACTCCTCCACTTGGGGCAGGACCTCGTCCCTGACCTGGAGAAGGCATTCTACCCTTTTCCGACTCAAGACCATGGTCTCGGATTTAGAGGAGCTGATTCTCATCCCAGCTGCTTCACACCCGGCTGCGAACTGCTCCAGCGAAAGCCGGAGATCACGTTCTGACGAAGCCAACAGGACCAAATCATCCGCAAAAAGCAGAGACCTGATCCTTAGGCCACCAAAACAGATCCCCTCACCACCTTGGCTGCACCTAGAAATCCTGTCCATAAAAGTTATGAACAGAATCGGTGACAAAGGGCAGCCTTGGCGGAGTCCAACTCTCACCGGAAACGAGCCCGACTTACTGCCGGCAATGCGGACCAAGCTCTGACACTGGTCGTACAGGGACCTAACAGCCCGTATCAAGGGGCCTGGTACCCCATACTCCCAGAGTACCCCCCAAAGGGCCCCCCGAGGGACGCGGTCGAACGCCTTCTCCAAATCCACAAAACACATGTAGATTGGTTGGGCGAACTCCCATGCACCCTCCAGGACTCCCCCAAGGGTATAGAGCTGGTCCAGTGTTCCACGGCCAGGACGAAAACCGCATTGCTCCTCTTGTATCCGAGGTTCGACTATCCGAGACAAACCAAAAATACCCTTCCCAGTTCATATTACTAAAGATATGATTGTTTTTGGAATTCTACTCAAAGATAAAGATAAGGAACCCTGCTATAACATCATCTTCTGCTTAGCCCAATTTTTTATCCACAAACAACGAGCTTGAAAGTGGCGTCGGCCTGAATCTGGTGTGGTTGCAGTTAAACATCTGTCCATTAGAGGTCGCTGTCTCGAAAAGGGTAGAAGCCTGAAAGTGGTGTCGGCCTGAAACTGCGTCTCCAGGTCTGCAGCGTTATACTATTAGAAATTTCTGCGAGACAGAACCGCAACAGAACGTGACGTCACTAACTTAGATGACGACTCTGCTTTGGCTACTGTCAACTAGTACTGTGCTAATCGGAAAATATGAAACAAACAAACTTAAACAAAAGTACATACTGTGAAGAGAATGATGAGACTTGCTGTTCAGTTTGACTCACTTTATTAACAGCTCCCACCTGGCAGTTACCGCTACAGCTCTAGAACTGAATGCCCCCTAACTGGGCGCGACCGAACTTCCACCCTGCCGTAAAGCATGTCCCAAAAGGGTCGCGAAGGTCCATACATACACCTGATTAAATCCAGACATCAGTGTGAGTTAACACAGGATATGACATCTCCCCCTTTTTTCCAAATTAAGATAGCGGTCAGCCCAAAATATAATGAATAACTCCTCCTGCAGAACAAACAATAAACAAACGAACAGGTTCTTAACTTGACCCAGCGATACTAGTTACTCTTTTCCGTTTCAGGCCATAAGGGCAACTATAAGTCCAGTCTCTGAACCGGCCTGGACACACGACCCGACCTCGTCACAGTCTGGTTGGAGAGGGGAGGGTCAGCCGTGGCAGCCGCGTGGCTGGCTGGACCGGCTCCCGCCTGGGCAGGTATTAGGACCTGTCCGTCCATCACAGGTAATGTCTGTGCGTCGTCAGGGTGTGCTGCAGCGGGGTCACAAGGCGGCTCCAGCTGCAGGTGACGTTGGTTCCGACGCAGCACATCTCCATTCTGCGTGCGTAAGATGTAGGATCTCGGGGTGATGCTCTCTCCGGTGATGATCGCCGGTGAAGCCCATAATGTCTGGTGATCCAGCTTGGACAGTACTCTGTCCCCCGGGCGTAGAGGTGGCAGTGATCTGGATCCATGGCG
Source organism: Aphyosemion australe (assembly GCA_006937985.1). Taxonomy (NCBI): domain Eukaryota; kingdom Metazoa; phylum Chordata; class Actinopteri; order Cyprinodontiformes; family Nothobranchiidae; genus Aphyosemion; species Aphyosemion australe. The sequence continues at coordinate 2,203 of SSNS01000937.1, forward strand.
ACGATTGTAGTAGTAAGCCTGCTTCGCCTTTCCTCTCCTGTCGTTCTCTCTCACCACAGATTGATCTGGCCACTTGGGTTGGAGATTTGTTTTCAGGGTGGTGCGTAACTTCCTTCCCAACAACAGCTCTGCCGGGCTATAACCTGTGGTAGAGCAGGGTGTGGATCTGTAGATCAGTAGAGCCATCACAGGGTCCTGCTGCTTCAGTATCTTTTTGGCAGTTTGCACGGCCCGTTCTGCATGGCCGTTGCCTTGTGGGTGGTGAGGGCTCGAGGTGCAGTGCTTGAAATCCAGACTCTTGGCAAACTCCCGGAACTCTGCACTCACGAACTGAGGTCCATTGTCGCTCACCACCTCATCCGGGATGCCAAATCTGGCAAAAACCATCTTTAGGTTCTGGATAACATGAGTGCTGGTGGTTGTAGGGAGACGCAGAATCTCTAAGAACCTTGAATAATAATCAGACACGACTAGGAAGTTTTGATGATCGTACTCACAGAGGTCCATGGCGACCCTTTTCCAGGGTCGATCAGGCAGGGGTGTTGAAATGAGCGGTTCTCTCAGTTGTGTCCTTTTCTCTTCGGTGCATTTTTGGCAGGTCCCCAGAAGTTTGTTCAGCTCTGCAGCGAGTCCCGGCCACCAGACAGCCGAGTATGCCCTCTCTCTACACTTCACAAGCCCCTGGTGACCCTCATGGATGTTCTTCAGTACGTCACTCCTCAATGATTTTGGCACCACGATCCGATGACCACGGAGCAGGAAGCCATCATGCTCTGACAGTTCATTCCTGACTTGAAAGTACTCCTTTGCCTCCGCCGGCACACTCCGCTGGTGTTCGGGCCACCCGGACCTGCTGAGCTGAATCACCGTTCTGAGCTCCAGATCTTGTGCTGTTTCAGTCCTTATTTTCTCCAACTTGCTCGCTGATGCGGGGATCCCTTCGATCACACTAGCCGCATAGAAGGTGACTTCACTGTCTGTGATGGTTGCGTCTTTTGTGCAAGTCGACGGGCAGCGTGACAGCGTGTCTGCAACTAGCAATGTTTTCCCCAGTGCGTACTCCGCCATGGTGTTAAACCTCATCAGTCTCATGAGGAGACGCTGACACCGGATCGGGACGTTGTCTAGGGTGCGGGAGTTGATAAGAGGCACAAGCGGTTTGTGGTCTGTGATTAACTGGAATTTTCCTAGCCCCACCAGATATTTCTGGAATTTTTCACACGCCCAAACACCAGCCAGCTGCTCCTTCTCGATTTGGGCGTAGCGGGTCTCTGCCTCCGTCAGTCGCCTGGAACAGTATGCAACTGGTTTCCACTGATCGCCGTGGAGCTGCAGTAGCACCCCCCCGAGCCCATAGCTGCTCGCGTCGGCTGACACCGCTGTAGGTTTGGACACGTCATAAAATGTCAGCACTGGCGCCGTCGTGAGTATCTCCTTAATCTTTTCAAATGCTGCGTGCTGTGGGGGTCCCCAGCTCCAGGTGTTCTTCTGCTTCAGCAGTGTGTACAGGGGGTCTCCCACTGTTGCTAGGTTGGGAACATATTTCCCAAGGTAATTCACCATGCCAAGGACTCTTTTCAATTCTTGCACATTTGTGGGTGGAGAGAGTTGTTGTATGGCATCAGTTTTGTCTGGATCGGGCCGTACTCCAGATCGGTCGATAAGGTGCCCCAGGAAACGTAGTTCTCTCTGTTTAAAAGAACATTTCTCTCGGTTGAGCGTCAAACCGGCGCTATTTATGCGCCGTAGCACCTTGTCGAGTCGGCTATCGTGCTCTTCCTCTGTAGCACCGAAAACCAGAACGTCATCCATGAACACCTCTACACCTTCCAATCCCTGCAGTGTCTCAATCATCTTCCTCTGGAAGATTTTGGGAGCACTGTTTATTCCAAAAGGCAGCCGCTTGAAGTTGAACCTGCCGAATGGTGTGATAAATGTGGTGAGTTTGCAGCTTTCTGGGTGCAGTGGTATTTGGAAGAATCCACTGGCTGCATCTAATGAGGTGAACAGTGTGGCACCACTTAGCTTTGCTATAATTTCATCAGCTGTGGGGAGAACATACTGTTCCCTTTTGACTGCTTCGTTCAGTCTTTTAAAGTCTACACAGATTCTAGCTTTGCCGGTAGCCTTCTTCAGAACAGGCACCATCGGGGCACACCATTTTGTAGGCTGGGTTACCTTTTCGATCACTCCGTTATTTTCCATCCTCAGGAGTTCCTCTTTAACTTTAGGCAACATTGGGAGGGGAACACACCTGGCAGCAAACACAGCATGAGGTGCAACATTTTCTTTCAGTTCTATTTTTACTGGTTCTGTCTTTAAAGTTCCATGGTCACCAAACGGCCCCGTGCATGGCCAGGCTTGTTGGTAAATTGTCTCCTCAATTCTTCTCACCAGTTTCATTTCCACTGATTTTTCTCTGCTCAGCAGATTGTTCACTGAACTCCCACGTGCGACATACGCTGTAAGCGGATATTTCTTGCCTTTGTAGGTGACTGAGTTCTGAATCCGGCCGATGCATTTTATTTTCCCCCCTGGGCTGTCCAATGGGATGTGTGTTGGCTGCAGCGGTGGAGTGGGTATGATTGACAGGTAAGCTTCCTCACTGATGATTGTTACGTCTGCCCCAGTGTCTATTTTAAACTCCATCGGCGTCGAACCTATCAGCAGTTTAACGAACCAGTGCTCATTCTCCCCCACCGTCTTGTTTACAGCACCCAGGAAGTATGATTGAGATTGTTCAGCTGGTTCAGTTACAACCTCTCTCACTACTTTCTTGGTTCGGCACATTTTTCTCCAGTGGCCTACCTTCTGGCATGCGTTGCATGTTGTGCCCCTGGCTGGACATGTTTCCTCTGCGTCATGACCAGGTTTCCCGCATCGGCCACACTGCTGCTTTTGCCGGGCTTTATCTGTCGGCTTGCTGCGGGGCGCGCAGTACTTGCCGCGGTTCCTCTTAACCTCATTCACCGGGCCTCCTGCTGCTCCGCCTTGTAGGTTAATTTGGGCCGTAATTTCCTCCGCTTGCCTCACGGTCTCGATAGTTAGCGCCAGGGTCAGGTCTTTAGCCAGCTGTAGCTTGCGTGACACCTCCTTATCCAACACGCCAACAACTATCCGGTCTCGGATGTTTTCATCTCTCGCTGCACCGAATTCAGTGTTCCGACAGTTCATATAATGCTCTTATAAACGTCTCCGCTTTCTCACCCGGCCGTTGTGTGCGCTGGTGAAAACATGCGCGTTCATGTATGACGTTCCTTCTGGGAATGAAGTACTCATTGAACTTGGCTAGCACCCGGTTAAAGTTATCTCTGTGAGCCTCGTCGTCAAAGACGAAGGACCGGAAGATGTTTTCGGCTTCTTGGCCCATGGCGTATATCAGACAGCTGACCTGAACTGTTCCGTCATCTTTATCCAGCTTCGTCGCGGTCCGGTAGCGGAGGAAACGTTGACGCCATTCCGGCCATTCCCCCGGCTTATCGAAGGCAAAACTGGGCGGCGGACTGAATTTAGCCATGGCTCCTCAGTAGCTCCCTCGTCCGTGTACTTCTGACACCATGTGAAGAGAATGATGAGACTTGCTGTTCAGTTTGACTCACTTTATTAACAGCTCCCACCTGGCAGTTACCGCTACAGCTCTAGAACTGAATGCCCCCTAACTGGGCGCGACCGAACTTCCCTGCCGTAAAGCATGTCCCAAAAGGGTCGCGAAGGTCCATACATACACCTGATTAAATCCAGACATCAGTGTGAGTTAACACAGGATATGACACATACCTTTGTCCTTTGCACCTTTCTCTTGTTCTTTTTCCCCCCTCAAAACGGCGCCCCTCATCCTCGCAGTGGGTCAGCCGTTCACACACAGAACCCGACCGTACGTCCCACGTGTCTCTGCTAGCAGGTTCTGGGCAGAACAGGACAGGCAGCCGAGCTCAGAGTGGGATTGAAGACAGCTGGATGGGAATATAACTGGCTTTGTTCAGTAAATTAGCGTATTATTTTTTTAAATATTGCAGAAAACAGATATAAATTGACAGCTGTTATGATGCTTTTTCTTTGGGGAGTGAGTGGTGGTGTGAGCGCAGTTTGGCGCCCCTTTCTGGATGGCGCCCTAGGCGGCTGCCTAGTTTGCCTGTAGGACGGACCGCCACTGCAGACATGGTCAAAACTCACATTTAAATTGAAGTACAACATATGTGTGATTCAGGGCGTATAGCAAAGCAGATTAGACAGTAGCTTGTACAGCCCTGTTTACTTGCATTCATTTTGAGCCAGGCGTAAACTTTACTCAAAACTCTCCAAGTAGTTGTCTGAAAGTCTAACATTTCATTGAGAAGAGCCTGAGATAATGAAAACATTCAGAGCTGGGATTCCATTTTATAGTTCTTATCTATACACAGAGCAGTAAAAGCTTTGTTTTCACTTATTTGGGCTGAAAGCTTCGGCTCCGGTCTGTCGCCTTTGTCAGAGCTGGACCGGAGACTGGCGCTGAATCAGCCTATGGGTGACGCATCAACCTATAAAGCCTGAAGCAGACTATCCAAAAAAAAAAAAAATAAATCGGGAGACATTGGAACAAATAAAGGAACTTAGGTAGTCATTTTAACATCGTCACTCCCAAGGACGGGGCAAGAATTCCCATCGGGAAATATCTCGTTTGAGATGAGCTAATAAAGGATTATAATTAGTCCCTAAAAGGTCTTTAAATTTACATGGAATCCAAATACCTTTATATTTAAATTTATCCGGCCTTATTTTAAATGGAATGGGGCCTGTGAGCTGTCCTTCCAAAAGAGTTACAGGCATCATTTCACTCTTATAACCTGAGATCTGAATGTACCAAACGTACCAAGAAGAGTCAACAGCTTGGGGACACTAGAAAGAGGAGCTGATTCTCATCCCAGCTGCTTCACACTCGGCTGTGACCGCTCCAGCAAAAGGTGGAGATCACGGTCTGATGAAGCCAACAGGACCACATCATCTGCAAAAAGCAAAGACCTGATCCTTAGGCCACCAAAGCGGGCTGCATGAGTGCTGCTGGTGTTGGGAAGCTGCATTTCAACAATGTACTGCTCTATACTGAAGGAGAAGATGCTGCCATCATTCCGTGCACTTGGTCGTCGTCACTTTTCCAACATGGCAATGATCCAAAACACACGTCTAAAGCTACTGTTGCATTTCTGAAGAACAGGGTGAAGGTGATTGAATGGGCAAGTATGTCTCCTGATCTCCTGATCCCAACTGAACACCTGTGGGAATTCTGAAGCAGCAAGTTGGGCATCCCTCTCCATCCAGCATCCAGGCTCTAAAAGAGGTCATTCTTGAAGAATGGAAACAGACAGATGTTGCAATATGTCGCCAACTTGTTCATTCCATGCCTAGAAGTCTTGGTGCTGTCCTGGAAAATCACGCTGGTCATATAAAATATTTGCTTCAACCAATTTTAGTAAAACTGAAGATTTTGTGATCTAAGTTATATTATGAACGTTAATTTCATGTTAATAATAATAATAATAATAATAATGCATTTTATTTAAAAAAAGCGCCTTTCAAGAGACCCAAGGACACTTTACAGCAATAAAATCAACAACAAGGAAACTAAATTAAAAACAGCAAAAAACACACATAAAAGTCATTAAAAATACAAAGTAGATAAAATCTGGGGGAAATGGAAAAGGTGACACTAGCAGTAGGCAGTCTGAAACAGGTGGGTTTTGAGTCTAAAAAGGTGGAAAGAGAGTCAGAATTACGGATGGCTTGAGGGAGAGAATTCCAGAGACGGGGAGCAGAGCAGCTGAAAGCTCTGCTCCCCATAGTGCTGAGACGAAAAATGGGACAGAGAGGGTGATAGAGGATGATGATCTGAGGGAGCGGATGGGAGAGATAACGTGAATAAGGTCAGACAGGTATGGGGGGGAAAGGTTATGAATGGCTTTAAAGGTGAGGAGAAGGATTTTGAAAACAATGCGGTGTTGTACAGGTAGCCAGTGAAGCTGCTGGAGGACCGGGCTAATATGGTGACTCATTGGGGTTTTGGAAATGATACGTGCAGCAGAATTCTGGACCAATTGGAGCTTATGGAGGGACTTTTGTGGTAGACCAAACAGGAGTGAATTGCAATAGTCGATTCGTGAGGTGACAAGACTGTATAAGTATAGAAGTAGAGTGGGGGGTGAGAGAGGGGCGAAGGCGATTAATATTGCGCAGGTGAAAGAAGGCAGACCGACTGATGTTATTGATGTGGGATTGAAATGAAAGAGTACTGTCAAGGATGACACCCAGACTCTTAACCTGCTGGGAAGGAGAAACAGAGGATGTATCAATAGTAAGGGAAAAACTGGGAGCTTTGGATACGGTGGATTTGGTCCCAACTAAAAGGATTTCTGTTTTGTCACTGTTGAGTTTAAGAAAATTTGTGGTGAACCAAGATTTAATTTCAGCTAGACAGGAAACGAGATGTTATGGAGTTAAACAATAAAACTCAGCCTTGAGAAATTTCTGGAAATGATTTTGTTCATTGAGCTGCTGCGCACACACACACACACACACGTTATTAATGCATATTACCCACACATATTTAGGTTTATTATTAATTCAGACATAAGCGACATGGCGGTGCAGGTAGTAACAAGAAGGTTGCAGGTTTGATACCCAGCAGCATGGAGCTGTGGGAGCCATCTGTGTGTATTTCTAACTGATTGTCTACACCTGCTTTGCTGTTGGAAGTGTGACTTGTTTCCTGCATTAGTTCACCTGGTGGAGTCCTTTTCTTTAGCAATCATTCATTGTTTTTCTGCAGCACAGCGACTCTGGAGGTTCACGAGAAGCAAAAGCAGCAGCTGTTCAGACGTCTGGATTCTATAACTCCAACAAGGTCAAGTCAGTCATGTAGACAAGCATCTGCAGCGAATCCGCCTCTGGTCCGATGTGATCCAGACAGAACCCAGTCAGCCGAGGGCCTTCATTCTGTCTGTCAGGTCCAGGTCAGGACCAGCGGACCAGAATCTGGTCTCCATCCTCTATAGAGTAAAACTGCAGCGTCTTCAGGTCGTTGTTGAGCTCAAACTCCGTCCCCACCATCTGTCATGAAGAGAACGTTACATGATCAACTCTTTTGAACTGAGCACCTCAGAATCTTCTCTGTAATCCATGCCGTCAGACACAAGGACCACATGGACAAACTTTCACCTATCTATTCTTCTCTTAAAGCTTTTATCCACTGAGGGTGTCCAGAGTAAAGGATCACCAGTAGATCTGTGGCTGGTTTAGGAAGCTAAACTGACAAGAGCAGCCTCAACAGCACAGCTTATAATAATCAGCAGGTTTCTTTAGCCAGCAGCTCCAGGTCTTATTTATATACCAGAATACAGAAAACTAGTACACAAATACACAAAATACTTCTTTTTTCAGACAGCAAAACCCTTAACAGAACATCTAGTGGGGAAAATAAAAGCTCTTTTTCCAGCATAAAAACTGCTGGATGAAATATATGAACCTGTGGAAAAAGAACTCGCTGCATACATTTCCACATATCAGAGCGCAACACTAGAGAACAGAGGCTGCCGGCTGTGTGGGCGGATGCTGCAGCTCAGCTTCTCCTGGTTTACAGGAACAGGTTGTTGTCAGCAGGCTGCACTACAACCTCCATCCGTGTTCCCTCCCAGAAACCTCCTTTGTCTCTAGAGCCTGTAAAACAGACGGCTATAGAATAAACTAACTGTTGAGGTTTGTTCAGGACCAGGGTCCTTCAGATCCATCTGTGCATTTCCCACCATTCCTCTGGTCATGGAGGCACCAG
>SSNS01000937.1:15000-16281 GCA_006937985.1 Aphyosemion australe
AAGTTTCACCATCAACTTGATTGTGAACATGCTAGCTGCTAGCATTAGCTTTAGCAAACCTGCTCGTGGATTGATGGTTGATCCCAAACTTTAGAGCCTTTTTGCCTTTGACAGTGTTTTTTGTCTTTGCTGGTTTCTTTATTTTCCTCCATAACACCTAGACCAAGGGTTCCCAAATTGGGGGTCCCCACAATTTTGTCTTTGCTGAGGTTAGCAAGATTTTATTTGTAAAAATTACACTTAAAAATCCTAATAACACACCTTACAGTATAATCAGAACTCTATATAAAAGTTATAACTCTGTATGTCTGTATAAAGTTTGTAAATGATCACATTTAATGTGTTTATGTATGTAGGGGTTGGGGGTCCTGGCTTGTCTTGAACATGAGCAAGGGGGTCCTCAAAGAAAAAAATTTGGGAACCTCTCCATAACACCTAGACGACCACGGTGTTCGCCAGTAGAAGGTGTTCAGGTTGTGGTGCGTGAAATGAATGAAGCCTAGTAAAATGATTCAAGGAATTTATTCAAACTATTCGAGTATTTGTTTTAGCTCTAAAATATAGCACAATTTTTAAGACTCAGATAACAAAATTCAAGACTTTTTCAAGGCTTTTCAAGGTATTATTTCCAAATTCATAAATTGAATGCGTTTAAGACTGTGTAGGAACCCTGGAAGGGCCCCATCATTGGCATGCATCAAGCAGAGAAAACATCTAAGGAGATTGCAGAAACGACTAAAACTGGGTTCAGAACTGTCCAACGCATTATTAAAAACTGGTGTGATGAGTCCAGATGGACCCTGTTCCAGAGTGATGGGTGCATCAGGGTAAGAAGAGAGGCAGCTGAAGTGATGCACCCATCATGCCTAGTGCCTACTGTACAAGCCTGTGGGGGCGGGGCTATGATCTGGGGTTGCTGCAGTTGGTCAGGTCTAGGTTCAGCAACAGGATGTGCTCCAAGAATGAGGTCAGCTGACTACCTGAATCTACTGAATGACCAGGTTATTCCATCAATGGATGTGTTCTTCCCTGATGGCACGGCCATATTCCAAGATGACAATGCCAGAATTCATGGGGCTCAAATAGTGAAAGAGTGGTTCAGGGAGCATGAGACATCATTTTCACACATGGATTGGCCACCACAGAGTCCAGACCTGAACCCCATTGAGAATCTTTGGGATGTGCTGGAGAAGGCTTTGTGCAGCGGTCAGACTCTACCATCATCAATGCAAGATCTTGGTGACACATTAATGCAACACTGGATGGAAATAAATCTGGTGA
>SSNS01000937.1:16308-51079 GCA_006937985.1 Aphyosemion australe
AGTAGTAGTAGCAGTAGTAGTAGTAGCAGTAATAGTAGTAGTAGTAGTAGTAGTAGTAGTAGAAGAAGTAGTATTAGCAGTGTCAGTAGCAGCAGTAGCCATAGTGGTAGCTGTAGTAGTTGCAGTAGTAATAATAGTAACAGTAGTAATAGTAGCAGTAGTAGTAGCAGTAGTGGCAGTAGTAGTAGCAGTAGTAGCAGTAGTAGTAGCAGTAGCAGCAGTAGTAGGAGTAGTAGTAGTATCAGTGGCAGTAGCAGCAGTAGCCATAGTGGTAGCTGTAGTAGTAGCAGTAGTAGTAGTAGCAGTAATAGTAGTAGCAGTAATAGTAGTAGTAGCAGTGGCAGTGGCAATAGTAGCAGTAGTAGTAGTAGTAGTAGTAGTATTAGCAGTGTCAGTAGCAGCAGTAGCCATAGTGGTAGCTGTAGTAGTTGCAGTAGTAATAATAGTAACAGTAGTAGTATTTGTTAGCTTTAAACATTTATTATTGTCACACTGAAAATGAAAAATGGCCGCCCGTTCTAACAGGTATCTTTATGGCTATGATCTGTGTGGTTGGGCCCAAGCAGCAGCCATGATGTTTCCAGCCTAACGAGCGGCGGTACCTTGGTGCTGGTGTAGGTGAGCCTCAGATCTGATGGTGGAACCTTCAGCAGTCTGTACAGCAGGCCCTTTACCTTCTGGACCACCATGGAGGCTGCAGAGGAGAAACAGGAACCAGAACTCTGAGGGCCTTTCATCAGGCCTTTCCAACATAACAAGTCTAGGATTTTACCTGGGAGCTTCTTCTCCATTGGCTTCTGGCTAGAATCATCAGGAAAGATGAAAGTGATCTCTGGAGATGAGAAACAAAAACTCCTCAGAAGATGCAGTGGTGTGCAGTCAGGACCAGCAACGCTGTCTCTGATGGCCTAAACATGATCAGAATCACTAACTTACATCTACAACTTTAATTATGTTTGTTCAATGAAATTGTATTAATTTACTTCCAATAATTATCAGTTTCTCATTTTGGGAACGTTTCTCTTGGCTGCGCCGCATCCTCTACATGTCTGTGGATGTTCGATACTTCGTCCAATCAGATTCAGTCTCTTTTGTTGCCAGGGGGAATCTAATCCGCCCAGGGCTTTCAGAGTCAGTACAGCAGGTCTGTTAGTTATACTGTATAGCAGGAAGCTGTTGTTTTAACCAATCAGCTTTCAGATTCACCTCCCTGGGCCAGCTAGCTGGCTAACAGTGACATCAGAGGTTTTATGTCCTCTGATTGGATGGTCAGAGATAAGCTCTCGCCACCTAGCTTTGCTAGTAAAGTATTTCCTCAGTGATCTGCCACTTTAATATTTTATTTTATTTTATTTTATGCCCACAATGGCAGCCTACTTTGGCTTCATAGTTGCGAATTTAGTTGGTACAAATGCACCCCCGCCACTGAGGAAGATGTCACGTGTAATTTGAAACAGGAAGAACCAGAGTGATGATTATGGTGTCACAGGGAGATCATGAATAACACGCCAAGAGGAAATCAGAGCATCATGAAAGGCAGGAATCTATGAAAAATGTGTGTTTTATGTAAACAAACTGAAACCTACACGGCCCGGCCCCAAAAAAGTCTCCACCTGGATGTAACTAAGCTAACAGGTAGGAGCCTCCTATTGGATAATGACTGCATGGGCGATTATCTTTCAGCTGCAACAAGTTATTTAACCCAACTGGTGCAATGAGCTGCTTCTCATTTCTTCAACAACCATGTGGAAACACACATCTGGTGGTGGTGGAACAGATGTTAGTCTGCTTGAGAAGGCCCGCAGGGTTCTTACGAGTTTCTTCAAGTTAAATTCAAGTCTTTTTAAGACCATTTATATAAACATTTAATACCTATTTCACAGCCCTACTGTGTGTTTTGGTGTGTTGTCTAGTTCCCTGTTTCCCATCTGATATTTATATTTAATTAATATTTCATTGTACAAATTTCACCTTTATTTCAGCAACAATTTAGGTTGTATTAATATCACCTTTCTCAAAATTTCACATCTACATAAATCCACATATGATCAGTAGAAATGAATGTATTTCATTAACATGTTCAGTAGGAGCTACTGGAAATGCTAATAACATTTGGGGATTTCTCTTCCTCTTAAAGACTTCAATAAGTTTCACCATCAACTTGATTGTGAACATGCTAGCTGCTAGCATTAGCTTTAGCAAACCTGCTCGTGGATTGATGGTTGATCCCAAACTTTAGAGCCTTTTTGTCTTTGCTGGTTTCTTTATTTTCCTCCATAACACCTAGACGACCACGGTGTTCGCCAGTAGAATGTGTTCAGGTTGCGGTGCGCGAAATGAATGAAGCCTAGTAAAATGACTCCAGGAATTTATTCAAACTATTCGAGAATTCATTTTAGCTCTAAAATATAGCACAATTTTTAAGACCCGGATATCAATATTCAAGGATTTTTCAAGGCTTTTCAAGGTATGGGCTCTATGCACGCTCCAACTTCCACATTCTACATAAGACCACACTCCTATGTCCGGTTGTCATAGTCATAGATATCATATAAACACTAGATGCCTTAACTGGGACTCGACAGCGTCCCTACACGGCGGCCATCTTACCTCGGACAACTTACGTTCCGGTCTCAATGGTATCAGATGGAAGGTTAGTGAACAACTTAAACAAAAACACTCTTAACTCGATTAAATATTAACGGATTTACAAGCGGGTTGCATTATTACAAACCTTATAGCACATAGGCTTGATAGGACATACTTTAACATTTTTAAATTAATGGGCCAAATCCATCATATTTTACAGCCACGTCTTTGGCGTTTATAACAAACCAACCCGTTTGAAATTCGGTTGAAAATTGAGCAAGTTAGAGTTATTTAAATGGTACATGCACCATTGACAACAATGTTACGAAAGGGGGCAGCTGTCCGAGGTAAGATGGCCGCCACGTAGGGACGTTCGTCCAACCCACGAACAGCGCGGGTAAGGCATCTAGTGTTTATATGATATCTATGGTCATAGTCGTCAGCTGTGACATGGCTGAGAGTCTGGAGTTCACCCGGTGCTTCCTGCAGGTTAGTTGCTTATGGCTTTGTGGTCAGACGTGTTACTGGTAGAGGTTTGTTAAAAAAAATTCGAGAGAACCACTTTAATCTTTTTTCTCATCTAAAAGAGAAAATTTGCCTTACATCATTGATTGTAACTTTTGGTAACTCCAGGAAGCACCAGGTGAACTCCAAACTCTCAGCCATGTCACAGCTTCACCGACGACTATGACAACCGGACATAGGAGTGCGGTCTTATGTGGAATGCGGAAGTTGGAGCGTGCATAGAGCCCATTATTTCCAAATTCATAAATTCAATGCTTTTAAGACTTTTTAACACCTTGTAGGAACCCTGTATTAAAATATGTGACCTTTTTTTTTGGTGGCAACTTTTTTTTTGGACAAGCTCTGTATTAAAGGGACACTTTGCAACTTTTTAATATTTTTAAATCATGTTCTTGAGCCAGTATGTGCTAAAATGACCCTTTACAGGGTGAATGAAAGGCCACCCAGGCCCTGTCGCCCCCTGTGGCCAGAATATTCCACTTGCAACTTCACAGTTGCCGGTCCGCTTTGCTGGGACTTAGAAAAATTCAGCTCGACCTATCTGGCGCTGCAGTCTGCTTCTAGCATGTTTCCTGCCTATTTTAGATCATGAACACAGCTGATTTGTTTGATTTAGTGATGAATAACTCCCGTAGACACTAATGAAGGCTGAGGAGACATTTCAGCTGTTAGATTAAGGTGTTAAAAAGACGAACGCACAGCGAGGAGATACGTTTTACTTTCGGTTTCGCCAACGAACACTAGGGGGTGCTAAAAACAAGCCAAAACTAACTAGTGTCCCTTTAATGTGTAGCGATAGTTTGTGTCCTATGACAGAACTAAACACATCAAATAAAAGCACTAAAACCCCATGGAACCGAAGAAGGAGAAGAACGTACTTAACAGCTGATTCTTCAGAACAAACGGACCAGGCTTCTTCAGCTCACCTTCTTCTGGGGCTCCATACTCTAAAACACACACACACGCACGCACACACACACACGCGCGCGCACACACACACACACACTTATAATAATCATGGTCATATGTGTGGACCCTTGAACACGTCAGCACTAACTTACTATTGATGAGTTCCTGGTAGCGTGGGTGCTGGTGGGTGAAGTGGGTGCTGGGTTGACCCGGTCCCCCCGCCTTTAGCCACTCTTCTCCAAACATTTTGATGTAGTCAAGCTCCGCCCCCCTTCTTTCCAAAGGCGTGATCTAAGATAACCACAGGTGAGACACAGGAACAGGACTGAGGGCTCGGGGGAACATCACCATGTTAGCATCAGCTACACTTACTGTGTGACTCTATTCATTCACACGTTGCTCTGGACATGTGTGAGTTTACCTAACGTAAACGGAAATCAGCTGATTCTCAGTTTGAGGGATCACGGTGAAGTCCAAACAGGAGTTTACATAATCAAGAGCATCAGATTAACTTTAATGATTTTTAAAGACTAGAACTGGGTTCATATGGTTTCCTGTAGATTTTCTCTCTTCAACAGAGGATCAAAATCTACATTAAGGGTCTAACATTCACACCCACCCACCTAAACGTTTAATAAGAGGCACTGCAGGATCTGCAGTATGCTGATGATCTTCCTGTTAGTGGTCCTGACCCCTGACAGACCACAGCTGCTAGTTCCATTCAGCAAAAAGATGATTAGGCTGACAGAACTTACTGGACTAACCTCAGAACAACGGGGAAGTCCAAGGAACTTAGTGAAGATCTAAGGAGACTCCACAACTTCAGGCTCCAGGTTCATCAGTTCAAACCACAGTAGATAAGTTACACAGATGTCCCACCACATTACCACGGTCTAGAACAACGCTGGTCCTCGAGGGACGCTATCCAGCCAGTTTTAGTTGTTTCTCTGCTCCGAACACCTGATTCAGCTGCTCAGCAGCTCATGAAGCTCTGCAGAAGCCTGTTAACCCTCTCCTGATAAAACCAGTAGTGAAAACGCAGGTGTGATAAGGAATCTGGTTCTGATGTTCAGGAACCTCCAATGCTCCAGTCCAGCATGAACTGAAACCTGATGAAACACCAGTACACCTGCCCACAGTGAAACCAGTTTCACATCACTATGAACTGGTTGGGTGGAGACCAAGACTCAAGCCCCTGGTCCAGAAAAGACGCCTCCAAGCTGAACTGAATCCTGCAGCTGTCCACATGGACCAGTTCGCCCTCAGGCAAGACACTTCACCCTCTTTCCTGCTGGTGGAGTAGTGGTGCCTGTGTACGGCAGCCTTGTTTGTGTCAGTGAGCTCCAGGGCAGCTGTGGCTACGATGCAGCTCATCACCACCAGCGTGAATGACTGTCAATGAGTCTTCCTCATGCTTGTTTTGTATCTGTCCTAGGATGTCCCCTTGATCCAGTGCAGCAGGTGGGAGACAGAAGAACTCCCACAAAGATAACATCACTGTCAGAAACGGTCTCCCACCCCATGCATGAAGCTGTCCCTCAGTGACAGTCTGCTGCATCCTAGGTGCACAAAGGAACGCCATTGTAGGTCCTTCCCCCCAGCAGCTGATAGGATTTATAACCACCACTGCTCCCAACAGAACCAGTAAATAACCTCATTTTGAATGCTCTGCTGTTTTGTGATTTGCTCATTTTTCTGTACCTGCACACACACATTTGCAGTTTCCATATTCACTGTAAATACTGTGCCATTGTATTAATCCACAGTATTTCTTAAATCTTATATTTTTAGTTCTATAACGTGTAAGTAATCAGCATTTTGAATATTTGAGTACTTAAGACTTTCTAAAATATTCTGCATGACAGATTCTCGCGCTCCCATGCTGGGTGTCAGCTCCCTCAGACACCTGGACAACGCCGTCCACCACAGTCACATCCCAGGGATGCTGCTTTTAGACTCACACATACAGCAGATAGCATCACACACAGACACGTCCTCACCTCACAGCTGTTGAGGGTGACCAGTTGTCTAAGTTTGGCGATAAGCATCTGATTGGCTGTTGCAGGGTTTCCGTCGCTGCTCACCAGTCTGTTGCCTCGACATGAAAACTTCATCAAACTGGGAAGTTTGCTGAGTTCGTTCACTACACCCCACTGGAACATAGGGGGAGGGGGAGAGGGGGGGGGGGTGTGTGTAAAGTAATGCTCTCACAGCTGCGTCTGTGAAACGAGCCTCTACACAATTACAGAATATAACACAGATGGGAGAATAACTAGGTTAGTCGTCTCATGGTTCTTGTGCACAATTACAGAAGGTGTGATGAAAACCAGCCTCGAGTCAACCTCCAGCTGCTTCCACGTGAAAGAGTGTTAGCGCCCTGCTACTACCACCTTGAATTACTTTAAATGTTTGTAAAGCAGAAATGTGAGGGTAGGGGGTGTGCGTGGGGGCTTGAACCACCAGCCCTCCAGCTGCCAGTCATGATTTTCCTGAGGAAACCTACACTGCCTGGCCCCAAAAAAGTCTCCGCCTTTATTTAACTAAGCTAACAGGTAGGAGCCTCCTATTGGATAATTACTGCATGGGCGATTATCTTTCAGCTGCAACAAGTTATTTAACCCAACTGGTGCAATGAGCTGCTTCTCATTTCTTCAACAACCATGTGGAAAGACACATCTGGTGGTGGTGGAACAGATGTTAGTCTGCTTGAGAAGGCCCGCAGGGTTCTTACGAGTTTCTTCAAGTTAAATTCAAGTCTTTTTAAGACCATTTATATAAACACTTAATACCTATTTCACAGCCCTACTGTGTGTTTTGGTGTGTTGTCTAGTTCCCTGTTTCCCATCTGATATTTATAGTTAATTAATATTTCATTGTACAAATTTCACCTTTATTTCAGCAACAATTTAGGTTGTATTAATATCACCTTTCTCAAAATTTCACATCTACATAAATCCACATATGATCAGTAGAAATGAATGTATTTCATTAACATGTTCAGTAGGAGCTACTGGAAATGCTAATAACATTTGGGGATTTCTCTTCCTCTTAAAGACTTCAATAAGTTTCACCATCAACTTGATTGTGAACATGCTAGCTGCTAGCATTAGCTTTAGCAAACCTGCTCGTGGATTGATGGTTGATCCCAAACTTTAGAGCCTTTTTGCCTTTGACAGTGTTTTTTGTCTTTGCTGGTTTCTTTATTTTCCTCCATAACACCTAGACCAAGGGTTCCCAAATTGGGGGTCCCCACAATTTTGTCTTTGCTGAGGTTAGCAAGATTTTATTTGTAAAAATTACACTTAAAAATCCTAATAACACACCTTACAGTATAATCAGAACTCTATATAAAAGTTATAACTCTGTATGTCTGTATAAAGTTTGTAAATGATCACATTTAATGTGTTTATGTATGTAGGGGTTGGGGGTCCTGGCTTGTCTTGAACATGAGCAAGGGGGTCCTCAAAGAAAAAAATTTGGGAACCTCTCCATAACACCTAGACGACCACGGTGTTCGCCAGTAGAAGGTGTTCAGGTTGTGGTGCGTGAAATGAATGAAGCCTAGTAAAATGATTCAAGGAATTTATTCAAACTATTCGAGTATTTGTTTTAGCTCTAAAATATAGCACAATTTTTAAGACTCAGATAACAAAATTCAAGACTTTTTCAAGGCTTTTCAAGGTATTATTTCCAAATTCATAAATTGAATGCGTTTAAGACTGTGTAGGAACCCTGGAAGGGCCCCATCATTGGCATGCATCAAGCAGAGAAAACATCTAAGGAGATTGCAGAAACGACTAAAACTGGGTTCAGAACTGTCCAACGCATTATTAAAAACTGGTGTGATGAGTCCAGATGGACCCTGTTCCAGAGTGATGGGTGCATCAGGGTAAGAAGAGAGGCAGCTGAAGTGATGCACCCATCATGCCTAGTGCCTACTGTACAAGCCTGTGGGGGCGGGGCTATGATCTGGGGTTGCTGCAGTTGGTCAGGTCTAGGTTCAGCAACAGGATGTGCTCCAAGAATGAGGTCAGCTGACTACCTGAATCTACTGAATGACCAGGTTATTCCATCAATGGATGTGTTCTTCCCTGATGGCACGGCCATATTCCAAGATGACAATGCCAGAATTCATGGGGCTCAAATAGTGAAAGAGTGGTTCAGGGAGCATGAGACATCATTTTCACACATGGATTGGCCACCACAGAGTCCAGACCTGAACCCCATTGAGAATCTTTGGGATGTGCTGGAGAAGGCTTTGTGCAGCGGTCAGACTCTACCATCATCAATGCAAGATCTTGGTGACACATTAATGCAACACTGGATGAAATAAATCTGGTGACGTTGCAGAAGCTTATTGAAACAAAGCCACAGTGAATGTGTGCTGCAATCAAAGCAAAAGGTGGTCCAATGAAATATTAGAGTGAGCTTTTTTTGATGGTGACTTTTTTTTTGGTTGAGTAGTGTACTATACCTGTTTTAAAACAGGTATATAAAGAGATCTCAGTTTCAGTACTTTCCAGAATGAGCCGTTTCAAGGCTCTCTCACATTGAGGAAACAAGCTGCTGCTGGCCACACCCACCCATCCTCTGATTTTCTGCTATGAGGTGAGGAGCTCGGAAATCCAGGAATGGCTCGAAATAGGGCTGCTGCTCCTCCAGCGTTGACTGGTTAGGCAGGGTCATGTCCCTTATTATGACATCACAATAAGGAACTTTCTTAAACAGCTCATAGAAGCAAATGATTCCAAATGTCGACAGAAAATAGATGGGGCGTTTTTATTCATGTCTGGAGAGTTTATCGAGGTAGTAGAGACCCACATGGCAGCACAAAGGATGTAAATGGGCTTTATTGCATAATTTGTCCCCTTTAAAAGAGGGAGGACACACTGACCTCTGTGATGTTGTTTTGATCCACGATGAGGTGCGTCAGAGCAGGAAACATGGCAGTGTGGCCTCCTACAGAGCAGGGAACACATTTAGAGTTTTAACCTGAAAGGTTCTAAGGAACATTTCTCAAGAACAGAGAGGACCAGAAGTGATTAAACCTGAAGGAGCATCTTCAAACCGAATGGCAGATATTCCAGTAGCAGACAGGTTCAGAAAGTCCAGTCTGTAATTCATCAGAACATAGCTGGGGTTAGGATCAGAACCAGAACCCTTCTACACGAGGCCCTCCTGCACTACAACTAGATAAAAGATCTTAGGATAAAAAAAACCAATCTGATGTATTTTATTTTTCATGTTTTGCTTTTTAAAAAGACAATAATGTTAAATTTAAACTAAATAGTGACGTGGGACTCTATATTCTTTAAGGATCCTGTAGATGTTTTGGTTCTATATGATTTTATTTTGTAAGACATGATCAAATGTGCTTTTCCTAAGGTAAAGGTTGCAGCTTTCCACAAAAGGCACGACTGTCTGTTTCTCATGGTGACCGTACCTGGGCAGAGCAGAGATACTGAGCAAGCTGTCCTGCACCAGAGGATTACCGGATAGATCGAGATGCACCAGTGTCTGCAGCACTCCTTCTGGCCTTAAAGAGTTCAAATATAAAAGAAACGCATGTGGGTTTCACAGTGATATGGATGAAAACACAGTGTATGATGGAGCAGGCGGGCAACAGCGGGGTTACCTATGCAGCTCCGTTATCTGGTTGTGCTGCACAGAGAGAAGCTCCAGCTGTGGCCACATGGGGGCGCACTCCAGGATCTGATCAAAGTTAAAGTCAGTACACCACAGATTACAACCAGACTGTCACATGTCACACACCAAGGGGCGGGCTCCAGCTGCAGGCCACTATGTCTAAAGCTGGCGTTGACTTGTTATGGCTAAAGCTAACAGGACAACACGCTGCATGTTTATCGTGTTATCACAGTCTGAGCTCTTGGGACAAACGGCGGTGTCCTAGACAAGCCAGGACCCCCAACCCCACCTCCTACCCACATACACACGTTAAGAGACAAACTTTATACAGAGTTATAACTCTTACAGTTCTGATTATACTATTGGGTGTGCTATAGGAATCTTATAAATGTAATTTTAACAAATATAATCTTGGTAACCTCACAACCTCTTGAGCCCCATCTGTTGCAGTTGTGTCCCTGGGCAAGACACTGCTGGTGGTGGTTGGAGGGACCTGGAGCGCCTGTGCTTGGCAGCCTCGCTTCTGTCAGTGTGCCCCAGGGCAGCTGTGGCTACATTGTAGCTCATCACCATCAGTGTGTGCATGAGTGAATGACTGTTGTAAAGCACCTTGGGGGGCTGTAGAACCCTAGAAGATGCTATATCAAACACAGGTCATTTACTGTTCCTCTAGCTTCTTTTCATGACGGTGTTTCTGCCAGGTCTTCTTCAGGATCCTGTTTTTTTACTTATTGTTCTTTTATCTTTTCTTCTCTTTTTTATTATGATTTTTTTTAAATCATTTTTAATTCTTTTGTGTAATTTTTTTCTAGAGAGATGCCATTTAAAAAACCCTTTCTTCCTCTGTTTCCACCTGTTTGGTGGAAACTGTTTCTGTTGCTCAGTCTTTATTTTCCCTGATGGAGCAGTCCACACAAAATCACTATAGCCTCGTGCAAAAGACAATCTACCAAGAATGAAAGAGATCAAAGGAATAAAATCTCTAAACATTTATAAAAAAGATTCTATTAAAAGATTCCATAAGAAAAAACAACTGTATTCAATGTTATAAAATACAATATAGATGAGTTAAGAAACGGTTCAGTAATACAATAGAATAAAAGACCTTCCTGAATGGTTACTGCTGATTTAAAGCTTTTCTAGCCACAGGTACAAATGGATGTTTGTACCTGTTGCATCTGATAGATGACAGCCTGTACTTCTTCCCTGAAAGTAGGACAAACTCCTCTAATAGAGGATGGTTCGTTCTGATTAGGATCATATTAGCCTTCCTATCCAGTTGTCTGTGCCAGATACCAGACAGGGTGCACTGGTTAGCCCCTATTATTTTATTGGATGTGTTAACTATCCATGCCAGACCTCTTACGTCTTATTTTCCACAGACAGGTTGCCACAGCAGGAAATAGAGCAGATAGATAAAACCAGTTTGATAAAAGATCTATAAAATAGAATCATCAGGGACCTATCAACACAAAAAAATGTTCAGCCAGGGTATCTTAGGATTACCGTGGGTTATCTCAGCTCATCCCTTTAGTTATACTGCTATAGGCTCAGACTGCTGGAGAACACACTCTCTTTATGTTTACCTGCTGCCAGGTGAGCTCACAGCAGTTCAGGATGAGGATTTTGAGGCTGGAAAAATCCTGGCAATGAGCTGAAGGGTCAGAGGGCAACCTCAGTTTGTTCATGCTGAAAAATGAAAACATTTTACAGTTAGGACAATAAACACTCAGATGGTCCTCAAAAGGAGCCACACCTGAGATGTAGTTCTTGCAGTTTGTCCAGCTGCTTGGTGATGGCAGCTACATCTTCCCAGGAGGTCAACAGAGACCCAACGAGGTTCAAAAACGCGACATCTGATCGGTGCAGTTAAGGACCAACTTCACTTGTTTTTTCAGTAAATTTGCAGTGGTCTCTAGTATAAATGAATTATTTGTGAGTCAGTCTCTGTGGGGGAAAAAGCTCTCACGTTCCTACTTTAGGTAAGAGAAGTTGGGAGCAGAACACGGCAGGATCTGGACTCTTGTGTTTCCTGATATTTGGACTTCTGTCCTCTGATTGGATAACAGCAGCATGACTCTAACACTGACTACCAGAAGTTTTATCTCCACAAATAACACAAGCCTGAAGGTGTTACCCAGTTGGTAACTCGTTGGTGCCTGTCTTGGCAGACACCGGCGGTTAGGGATGCTTTCAAGCTGAAGAAAGAGACCTATCGGGTCTTTTTGGCCTGTGGGACTCCAGAGGCAGCTGATAGGTGTCGGCAATCCAAGCAAAATGCGGCTCAGGTGGAGGCATAAACCCGGGTGTGGGAGGAGTTTGATAAGACCATAGAGCAAGACTTCCGTACGGCTTCAAGGAGATTCTGGTCCACCATCCGGTGTCTCAGGAGGGGAAAGCAGTGCACTACCAACACTGTTTACAGTGGGGATGGTGTGCGATTGACCTCAACTCGAGACATTATGGATCAGTGGGCGGAGTACTTCGAAGACCTCCTCAATCCCACAATTACGTCTTCCAGTGAGGAAGGTCTGGGGACTTTGGGTTGGGCTCTCCAATCTCTGGAGCTGAGGTCACTGAGGTGGTCAAAAAAAACTCCTTGGTGGCAAAGACCCAGGAGTGGATGAGATCTGCCTACAGTTCCTTAAAGAGCAAATTGCAGGTTAATTTTATTCCTAATTCATATAAAATGCTGTCCAAAAAATACTAATTTAAATGTTTATTGTAGATATTTTGTTTTAAAATATATAACGACACAGATTTTTGAGTCCAAAGTGTCCTTTTTCAGTTTGCTTTTAAAAACGCTTTTTTCTAAATCTTAACCTCTGACGTAACCAGAGGGAGTTCTAAGCTAGGCGCTGCTTCAGCTCAGTGTGGAGAGTGGGTAGTTTTAGGTTAGAGAGGTCGTGTTATCGAGTCAGTGTGTGTTCACTAGTTTTGGATTGTGTTAGTTTTGATAAATTATTGTTTGTGAAGGCTGTAGAAGCTCCAGCCTGAGCAGATATCGAATCCACGAGTTTCCAAATAAGTAAAACAAGCCTCTGTCTCCGTGCCTGGGGGTGTTTTGTGAAGCTGAAAAGACGAGACTTCTGGACCCCAGATCGGTGTCGGTACCAACTCATGGAGGTCCGCGCTGGCCTCCAGAGACCCGTGGCGGGGTTTAAAAAATTAAATGCGGATTTCTAGAACTCAGATCATTGTTGGAACCAGGTCAGAACCGCCGCCCCAACCACCAGAAGAGATGCACAGCTCAGTGGGCCAATCGAGCTGGTTTCTGGGCCGGATCCAGCTCACAGCAGCTCACATGACCTCCAGAACTGGATGACAGGTGCGCTCCCTCCCTCTCTCTCTAAAGAGCTAAACTACGTTAGTGAACAGATATTAATGAGTATGAGACCGCTGACAGACGCTCATTAGTTTATTATTGTCAAGTATTAATGTTATATTAACTGACGATACTATTTTAATTGTCTGCTACATGATAGTAATCTGTACAATATTGTGATGTTAGCTCACGAGTTTAAGCTAACATCGTTAACCGCTGCTTCTCCTCACATCACAGCTCAATCTCTCTGCTTTGGCCAATCGTTTCTCCCTCTGGCTTGTCTCTGCTCTCTGAGATGTGCACCAGACTCATATTTTTATGGTTTTTGTCCACCATAAGTATAATTATAAACGTTTAAAGTTTCCTCTGTGTCAAAGCTGCATTATATTTGTCTCTGGATTAAGCTAACAGGACTCCCTCTGCTGACATCACTTGATTTGGCAGAAAAAACATTTTTCTCACAAAAATGACTCTAAAAGACTAAATAATTGATGCATGTGTAAGAAATGTTTTAAAACAAGTTTCTGTTATGTTTCTCTAAACATTGAGTCATGGGAGTCTCTAACTTGCAATTTGTTCTTTAAGGCTCTGGATGTTGTGGGGCTGTGTTGGTTGACACGGCTCTGCAATATAGCGTGGACATCAGGGAGGCAGACCGGGGTGGTGGTCCCCCTATTTAAAAAGGAGGACCGCAGGGTGTGTTCCAACTATAGGGGGATCACACTTCTGACGCTCCCTGGTAAGGTCTATTCAGGGATTCTGGAGAGGGTCCATCTGATAGTCGGACCTCAGATTCAGGAAGAGCAATGTGGTTTTCATCCTGGCCGTGGAACACAGTGTTTGCATGCCCAAAATACCAGCTAGCATGGTCAAAGAATGGACTTGTATTTGGAATGTGGTGAGCTTTGGGGTGACCGAGTTCTCAGAGTCCCAAAGTAAATGGAACATGGTTTAGGATACTTGGTGTTGTATTTCTGATTTCTCCAGGTTCCCCAGGTCCATTCACCTCACAGTTGTTCAGCATCGCTAATGGGAGGTCCTCAAATCTGTAGAAACAAAAGAATTATTCCTTTTCCAGATCAGCTGAAGTGAGAAGTCAAAGGAAGTGAAATTTCATGTGTGTATGGATGGAACAACGCCATGCTTCCTAAGGATGGAACCAAGAGGAAGCAACTACAAAGATAAAATATGGGGGGCTAAAACTGAGTCCTGTGGGACACCACATGTGAAAAAGAGTGATACCCATGGCCCTTTTCCACTAGCACCTACTGTCCAACTTGTCCCTATTTGACTCTAGTCTACACGGTTTGGTTTCCCATAACAACTGAGAAACAGCTCTAATGGGGTTGTTGAATTAGGGCGCCCCCTAGAGGTTTATAAGCAGCAAATGATGATCTGTACTCGACCCAAACACAACAGAATGCAGCAATGGAGGGCATGGTAGACGGTGGCTCAGGGGTTAGGACTTCACCCAGTAATGGGTGGGTTGCATGTTCGAACCCCAGCTCCCACAAAAGTCGTGGCAGTCGTCGTGTCCTTGGGCAAGACATTTCACCCTCCTTGCCTGCTGGTGGTGGTCAGAGGGACCCGTGGTGCCTGTGTGCGGCAGCCTCACCTCTGTCAGCTGTGGCTACAATGTAATTTATCACCACCAGTGTGTGAATGGATGAATTATTCTCTGTAGTGTAAAGCACTCTGGAGTCCCCTGTCTCAGAAAGCTGCTGCAGGTCATTTATCATTTAGCAATGTTAAACGATCTGCTTAATCTGTGGCTTTTTGTCAAAGAAGAGACTTGGAAAAGGCTGTGGAAGGATCTTTAGGATCAAAATACTTTTTTTTGTCTAAGGTTGGACAACTGCATGTGTAAAAAACTCTGAAGGTAAACAGCTTTAAACAATATCAAGAAAAGCAGATTCAAATGAGACTATATTAAAAATCCTCTGGTCCTGATCAGATTCTAATATCAGGGGAATCCTCAGACATCTGGAGTACAGCTGTGGCCTCAAGTACATTTAAATTTCTAGTTCATTACATTTTTGGCAGCTTTTCATTTCTCCTCTCACTTATAGAAAAAACAGACACACGGTACCTGCACTTAACATCAGACCACTTGAGCTTTTTGGAGTCAATGACGATCTCCTTGCTCAGCTCCTCTTTTGTGTCAAACTCATACAACCGTCGCACAGCAGTCAGGAAGTCCACTCCAAAACTCGCCTTCACGGGACGAACAAAAGAGCCTCCTGTAGGATGTCTGTGACACGGGAATTTAAATCAGAAAGAACAGAAAGTGATTTCCTTACCTCACACCAATCTAAGAAGATTTCCATTTTTTATCTTATTACAGATCACTGACAATTAGGCTGACATTATTATTATTATCATCATCTACCTGCATGTGAAATAACGCACTCCTTCATGGCTGCCATCATGTTTGCCTCTCTTTGGGTCATCCCACTCCACACCGAGCCACAGGCCTAACGGCAGAAATTGTAAAGCAAGCAGTCATGATAAGGATCACTGATACCTTCCTTGTGCTCATGTGTTGATACTGCAGGTGTATGTGAGTCAGGTGCTGATGATCACATGAATTAAAGAACTGATCATGACACCCAGCCCCAGGTATGCAGATTTGGAACTACTACTGGTGAACCAGTATTGCTCTGCTGTGATGTGCATCTGTAATCTCTTGTATTTAGTCTTTTTTCATTGGTTTATGAATATTTTTTGCTCTGATTTAAATGTGTTTTTGCACCAAAAGCCAAAACAATCCCTCCTGCTGGCTCAGCTCGTAGCCTTCTCCAAGTCAGCGCCACACATGAAGACAAACCCAAATCAGACTATAGAAGCCTTCATTTAAATGTCATTGGTTAAGTTTACAGAGACTGTGATACAGCCAATGTCTCACCGGTAGTAGGTGGCACTAGACCCGCGTAGCGCACCGTAGCCTGCTCGCCGCCGATGGCCACCCTCCTGCCCAGCAGGTCCGCCGGAAGCTCGGTGTTAAACATGACATCAACAACGCGAGGCAGCGGCCATCAGCTCTGCTGAAGACTTAGGTCCCCGTTAAAACGAGACACACCTTTACCTTATTTAGCTGCAGAGTCGATGCTAACGTTTCACGCACTGCAGTAACCGGAAGTTGCCGTTTTCGAGGTCGTGCCGGTTTCCGGTATACGTGTTTTAATCATAAATATCTTATATTACATGATATCTATGGTTTTAATATTTACTTTTATATTTCAGTGTAGCATAATTGTATTTTTACGAGAAGGTTTAGTTAACGCTTGTTGAATTTATTTATTTAGTTAGCTAAAAAAAACTGACAGGTACCTTTCAAGCACAGCTTTTTCTTCAGGGGGGACATAATTAAAGGAAGGACCGCGGTGAATCCGGATGAAAACATGTGGACGTGCGACGATGAACATGTTACTTTGGGTTTGATTTGTAGGAATTTGAGTTCATAACAAAGTTACAAAGCTATCCAACATAATCACCAGATCATCTCAGAGTCACGGGTTGGGCATCCGGGGTGAATCATGAAGAAGAAAGCAAAGCACAGGTTTGTTTACCCTTTTTATTTTTCAAACGGAGACTGCTGCCGCTTTAACTGGAAAGATCCACCATTTCTATTTGACTTTATTTGAGTAAATTAATTCACGGGATTGCCGTAACAGATACTAATTCTGACCCATAACAGTTGCTTCTCTAAGGTCTTTGTGTTCAGCTACAGACAAAACGGTGCTTGGTGATCATGAAACATTGTTGTTTATTCTTCTTGTTTTCGGGAAACTAGCACCATTTTGACTTTCTTTTTCCACCTTCTTCAGTGGAGAACCATGCCCTGGAAGGCAGTCAGCTGACTATGTGGTGGGCCAGGTCTCAGGAAGTCTGTTCCAGCAGAGCTCTGCAGCCTCTGGGTCATTGTCAGCTTTATTCAGCACCAGCGGACCAGCAGCAGCTCTTCTGTTTCAGCCTGCACCAAAGGTAAAGAATTCAGGAATAACAGAACCGTGCTGGATACACAACATTGCATCTGCATTACATCATTCTGTGTAAATAGCACTACAGCCCACTGTAAAGGTTTTAATAATGATGTTTACGTGAGTCTCTGAGAGTTTGGGGATAGGGTTGTTCTAAAATGTCAGAGACACATTTAGGGTTTTTAAAGATCTGTCAACAGTTAGATGTGAACTATCTGTTTGATGGTGTGATGAGCTGCTCTTGGTGTTCTAAGCTGCCAAACTGAACATCAGAGAGCTTCAGGAAGACCCCACAGCTTCAGTCTGGGTGTTTTTTCTCTGGAAATTAAAGATTCCTGTTTCAGAACTGATCCTGCACTGGAACTGAAGCCTCCTTAGATCTACATCTATAAGTAGTCTGGACTCTGGAACATGTCCATAAGGGTAATCAATATTTATTACTCAATGGCAGCCCACTGAGCAGACTACAGAGAGAGAGGCGCTGCAGGAGGAGGTGAAATGTGAACTGAGGCAGAAGAAGAAGAAAGCGACCAGGAAGAGTTCAGCAGCTGACCAGAAGCTACAGAACAGGTAAAAGATTCTCTCTGTTTTCTACGCAGATCTTCTCTTTTTGTCTGTAGTCAGTACTTCATCACTCCTCTGCCTCCTCCTTCATCTGTTTGTTGGGTTTAGGGAGGGGGGGTTACAGGAGGCAGATGATGACGAGGAAGGCCAGAAGCACTCGGCTAAGAAGAAGAGGAAGTCTTCAGAGATGGGCAGAGAGAAAGATGCAGAGCACTGGGTGATGAAGAGGCAGAGGCTTAAGGCCCAAAAACACGAGGAGGCCTTAAAGAATAAGAGGACTGTGTTTGTTGGTAACCTGCCAGTCAGCTGCTCAGAAAAGGTAGTTTCTCCTACCTTCTACCCTCACCAGGAGAATAAATACACTACCTGGCCAAAAAAGAGTCTCCACCTGGATGTAACTAAGCAAACAGATAGGAGCCTCCTATTGGATAATGACTGCATGGGCGATTATCTTTCAGCTGCAACAAGTTATTTAACCCAACTGGTGCAATGAGTTGCTTCTCATGTCTTCAACAACCATGTTGAAAGACACATCTGGTGGTGGTGGAAAAGATGTTAGTCTGTGTGAGAAGGGTCCCATCATTGGCATGCATCAAGCAGAGAAAACATCTAAGGAGATTGCAGAAACGACTAAAACTGGGTTCAGAACTGTCCAACGCATTATTAAAAACTGGTGTGATGAGTCCAGATGGACCCTGTTCCAGAGTGATGGGTGCATCAGGGTAAGAAGAGAGGCAGATGAAGTGATGCACCCATCATGCCTAGTGCCTACTGTACAAGCCTGTGGGGGCGGGGCTGTGATCTGGGGTTGCTGCAGTTGGTCAGGTCTAGGTTCAGCAACAGGATGTGCTCCAAGAATGAGGTCAGCTGACTACCTGAATCTACTGAATGACCAGGTTATTCCATCTTCCCTGATGGCACGGCCATATTCCAAGATGCCAGGATTCATGGGGCTCAAATAGTGAAAGAGTGGTTCAGGGAGCATGAGACATCATTTCCACACATGGATTGGCCACCACAGAGTCCAGACCTGAACCCCATTGAGAATCTTTGGGATGTGCTGGAGAAGGCTTTGTGCAGCGGTCAGACTCTACCATCATCAATGCAAGATCTTGGTGACACATTAATGCAACACTGGATGGAAATAAATCTGGTGACGTTGCAGAAGCTGATCGAAACAACGCCACAGTGAATGTGTGATGCAATCAAAGCTAAAGGTGGTCCAATGAAATATTAGAGCGTGTGAGCTTTTTATTGGTGGCGACTTTTTTTTGGCCGGGTCGTGTTTCTCACCTGTTTATTTATGTTTAACCTCCTAAACTCATAGATTTTCTGTCATTTTAACAAAATCCACCAAGACTCTTAGAAAAAACATTCACTTGTCAGAATTTACACAGAAAGTCTTTCTTCTGTTCTCCATCTTCTCAACCTTTCCTTTAGAAAGTTCTTTGGTTCTGCTAACAACAAACTGCGACAGAGTTCTGTTGTGCTTTGGGCCGTGTAGACGTCTGAGTTAAGATGCTGATCTGTAATCTTTTTTCTGTCTAGACTCTCCGTAACCTCTTCAGAGATGGAGGAGCCATTGAATCTGTCCGCTTTCGTTCTGTGGTAAAAACAGCGTGTCTTTAATCTGTTCCTAGTGTTTGCTTCCACCTTAACTTACCGGACTTCTCTGTTTGAACTCAACAGGTCCGAGAGGATCCCTCCTTGTCTCGGAAAGTAGCCGTTATCAAGTATGTATCCAGACAAACGTATGGTTATGTTTCTGTAGTAGAGATGCTGCTCTGATGATGGAGGTTAGTTTCATCACCACCAGACCCGGAACATCGTTTCTGCTCTTATGGGGACAAAATGAAGCGATGAAGCATTTGAGGTCTTAGTCTGACCCTGCTGGTGTGCAGTATGAGGTCATCAGTGTTTCTGCTGGAGCGGGTCAGAACTGCTAGTGGACCTCAGCCCTGGTTTCTTATCACTGAAACATGTTTCCCACCTGAAATGAAGAAATTGTTTATTTTCCTTCCTCTTATGTAATACCTAATCATCTAATCATTCGTTTCATGTGACAGACGCAGAGTTCATCCTCAGAGGCAAAGCCTGAACGCCTACGTGGTGTTTAAAGATGAACAGGATGTAGTTAGAGCTCTGGAGAGGTGAGCAGCTCCTGACAGGAACCAGAAACACCACCGGTCATCTCCGTCTGATGTAACCACGTTTGCTCCTCCTGTCCTCAGGAACGGGACGGAGATTGAGAAGGACTTCCCGATCCGGGTGGACAGGGTGGGCGACGGCTCTTCGGTAAGTCTGACCAGCGTGAACCCCATCAGTCCTGGACTCTTGTCTCAAACCCACCTGTTGTTCTGCAGCACGACCACAAGCGCTCCGTCTTTGTGGGGAATCTGGCGTTTGGTGAGTCTGCAGAGCTGGCGCTGATGGAAGACTATCAGCTGGACAAGTGGTGCTCATTTGTCGTGTCTTTGCAGAGATGAAGGACTTTGTGTTTCGAAAGCATTTTGAAAAGTGTGGAGCCATAGAGGGGGTGCGACTGGTGCGGGACAAAAGCTCTGGACTAGGCAAAGGATTTGGATACGTCCTGTTTAAGGTGTTCTCCTCAGGTTCCTCCTCCTCTTAAAGAAGCACTTCCCTGAAGAAGTCCTCATGTTTGTATTTTGTGTGTTTGTTACAGAGCGCCGACTCGGTGCAGCTGGCCCTGGAGCTGGACGGCTCCAAGCTAGAAGGTCGCTCCATCCGTGTGAAGAGGTCAATGAAGAGGGAGAAGCAGAAGAAAAGTCTCCCGAAAGGTGCAGCCCAGGAGAAGAGACGTGGACAAGGAGGTTTCAGGTCTCCTAAGAAGCTCAGTGGAAACCAGAATTCTAAGAGTCACGGCTCCTTTAAAGGAGAGATGGTAGATCCTAATAAAAAGACGAGTAAAAAGAAAGGACTGAAGAAGAGAGAGAAGGTGAGCAGGGCTGTTCACCTGTAGTCTGGATTCTTCTGATCACCACAGAAGACCTCAGGATTGTTTTATAAAGATCTACAGCTCCACTCTGTTCATACATTCTTGTTTGTTAGTAGTACTCATGGTGGAAACTTTTACTGTGAAACATCACAGAATCAAATCAACGGGCCTGTTCCTGCTCAGCCAGAAGGCTAAGTTCCTACATTTTTAAATTCTGTCAGATTTCTTCACTTTGAGTCATTTTTCATGTCGGAATAAAAACTTCCTCAAATTCAGTTTTTATTTCCTGCCTGAGTTCTTAAAGAGGAGAGACGAACCAACTCTTGTCGAAGAGAAACGAGAAACCTTCAGTTTAATAATGATCAACATTTAAAGGGACACTTTGCAACTTTTTAATATTTTTAAATCATGTTCTTGAGCCAGTATGTGCTAAAATGACCCTTTACAGGGTGAATGAAAGGCCACCCAGCCCCTGTCGTCCCCTGTGGCCAGAATATTCCACTTGCAACTTCACAGTTGCCGGTCCGATCTTTCAGCTTGACATACCTGGATCTGCAGTCTGGTTCGTTCCTGCATGTTTTAGATCATGAACACAGCTGATGTGTTTGATTTAGTGATGAACTGCTCCTGTAGACACTAATGAAGGCTGAGGAGACGTTTCAGCTGTTAGATTAAGGTGTTAAAAAGACGAACGCACAGCGAAGAGATAAGTTTTACTTTCAGTTTCACCATCGAACACTAGGGGGTGCTAAAAACAAGCCAAAACTGGCTAGTGCCCCTTTAAATCCCAATTCCTGTGTTTTCTATAGAGCACCACTAGTGTGTGTAGGTCAGGAAGCCTCGTGTACAGACGTGGAAATAATAGTTGGTACTCTGGTCAATGAAAGAAAACCCACAATGGTCACAGAAATAACTTGAATCTGACAAAAGTAATAATAAATAAAAATTCTATGAAATGTAACCAATGAAAGTCAGACGTTGCTTTTCAATCATGCTTCAACTGAATTATTTTAAAAAATAAACTCATGGAACAGGCCTGGACAAAAATGATGGTACCCTAGAAAAGACTGAAAATAATGTGACCAAAGGGACGTTAATTCAAGGTGTGTCCACTAGTTAGCATCACAGGTGTCTACAATCTTGTAATCAGTCAGTGGGCCTATGTATAGGGCTCCAGGTAGTCACTGTGTTGTTTGGTGACATGGTGTGTACCACACTCAACATGGACCAGAGGAAGTGAAGGAAAGAGTTGTCTCAGGAGATTAGAAAGAAGATTATAGACAAGCATGTTGAAGGTAAAGGCTAGAAGACCATCTCCAAGCAGCTAGATGTTCCTGTGACTACAGCTGCACATATTATTCAGACATTTAAGATCCATGGGACTGTAGCCAACCTCCTGGACGTGGCAGCAGGAGGAAAACTGATGACAAATCAAAGAGACGGATAATCCGAATGGTTACAAAAGAGCCCAGAAAAACTTCTAATGAGAACCAAGGTGAACTTCAAGCTCAAGGAACATCAGTGTCAGATCACACCATCCATCGTTGTTTGAGCCAAAGTGGACTACATGGGAGACGACCAAGGAGGACACCATTGTTGAAAACAATCATAAAAAAGCCAGACTGGAATCTGTCAAACTACATGTTGACAAGCCACAAAGCTTCTGGGAGAAGGTCCTCTGGACAGATGAGACCAAGGCACATCAGCTCTATGTTCAGAGATGGAAAAATGAAGCATATCAAGAAAAGAACACTGTCCCTACTGTGAAACATGGAGGAGGCTCTTATGTTCTGGGGCTGCTTTGCTGCATCTGGCCCAGGGTGCCTTGAATCTGTGCAGGGTGCAATGAAACCTGAAGACTATCAAGGGATTCTAGAGAGAAATGTGCTGGCCAGTGTCAGAAAGCTTGGTCTCAGTCGCAGGTCATGGGTCTAGCAACAGGACAAAGACCCAAAACACACAGCTAGAAACACCCAAGGATGGCTAAGAGGAAAACATCGGACTATTCTAGAGTGGCCTTCTATGAGCCCTGACCTCAATCCTATTGATCATCTTTGGAAGGAGCTGAAACATGCCGTCTGGAAAA
Organism: Aphyosemion australe; assembly: GCA_006937985.1. Lineage (NCBI taxonomy): Eukaryota > Metazoa > Chordata > Actinopteri > Cyprinodontiformes > Nothobranchiidae > Aphyosemion > Aphyosemion australe. The sequence goes on from SSNS01000937.1 coordinate 38,889, forward strand.
GACGCCCTTCAAACCTGCTCATGAGGAGTGGGCCAAAATACCTGCTGAGAGGTGCAGAAGTCTCACTGACAGTTACAGGAATCGTTTGATTGCCTCAAAAGGTTGTGCAACAGAATATTAAGTTAGGGGTACCATCATTTTTGTCCAGGCCTGTTCCATGAGTTTATGTTTTTAAATAATTTCGTTGAAGCATGATTGAAAAGCAACGTCTTCATTGGTTAAATTTAATAGAATTTTTATTCATTATTACTTTTGTCATATTCAAGTTATTTCTGTGACCATTGTGGGTTTTCTTTCATTGACCAAAGGGTACCAACAATGTTGTCCATGTCTGTATAACCAGCTGCACCTGTGTGAGGTCAACAACCTAACCACCACATCTGGATCAAGGTGCTTTTGAAGATGTGAGATCTGCTGAGAACCTGTGTGGATGAACCGTCTCCTGACCCCACCGTGACCTGAGCTCTGCTCCTCCGGCCTGACAGAACCGAAGCTGCTGCTGCTGAGGAGAACACGCCCACCAGAAGCTAGGCCACATCTTCTGATGGATCTTCTCATCTCCACAGAGAACATTCAATTCAGACATGAGGGTTTTCACTTTTTATTGATCTTTAACACAAAGAGGGTCCTCCTCTTTAAATGAAACCACTTGTTAAAAAGTGTTTCCAGTTTCAGGCTGAAAACAACAAACTGATCAACAATAAATAGTTTGACAGAAGACTCCTGATGACATCACGCTGGTTTGGTAGAGCTGGCACAGCCACGACCTTCAGCTGAACTCAGATCAGTTTATCTGTAGCTGATGGAGTGAGAGGGACGGCCTCTTATCCACTTAAGAGGGTAATACCAGTAAAAAAAACACCTTAATGGAAAATGACTGGGGGGTCCTGGTGAGGAAGAGGATGAGTGAGAAGGGGGTGGCTCCTCTCAGCTTCCTACTCGATATCGTCTTCGCTCAGACTCTGTGCACTCACGATGCGCTGCAGGGCAGAGCAGAAGGTTTGTGGGTAAATCTGGACAGACGCTTCGCTACAGCGGCGTTCAGGAAGTGTTCTGACCTGGCTGATGGAGGGAAGTTTGGTGAGCAGCATCTGGAAGACGGGCGGAGGCAGAGTCTGCTGCAGCACCTGCAGCAGCTGCTGAGGCTGACCACACACGGCGATGGCGTTGGTCAGGTGATCCACGCCTTTCTCATAATCTCCTGCACGAAAACAGAAAGATGTGTCCGTGTTCCACGAGAAATCATCCGGACGAAAACAAACTTCAAACACTAAACTGACTAGAGGGGACCATATCTTCCAGCTGTTCCTGCAGATGTGACTAAGGGCCGGAATATACTTGCTGTTTAGCGACGCGTACGCATGTTTAAAATGGCTGCCACGCGTAGCTTGCGTTGATTTGAAGCGTCGTTTGTGCACATCCTCTGAAATTAACGCGGCACGACGTTACGCGCCCAAACGCTGTAACATACGAGCAACCAGTAGGTGGAGTTGACAAACCGAGCGAGACTCACTCACCATGGTGACACCGTCTCTGGTTCAGAGGTCTTTTACACCATCTATGATGCCACTGCTGTTTTTTGTCTGTCGTGATCTCAAAATTAACCAGTTTTGAGATCTTTTATTGACGCCATGTTTGTTTTGGTTGTACCGGCTCTATATCCGGTCTGAGTACTCTCGTTTGCCCCCTAGTGGAACACTCCGGTACTAGTGCAGCGCTGTGTAGCAGCAAGTATATGAACAAAGACGCAGCCTGCTGCCTGCGCCAACGTGAGGTTAAACAGCAAGTATATTCCGGCACTTAAGAGGACATCGTTTAATTATTCTGCTCTCGTTTAAAAGCGTTCCTCACTGATTGTTTTACAGTTTCACAGAACGCCAGTCAGTCTGCTGGAGCTGTTATGGTGGTGCTGGTGGGTGGGGTTACCCTGAGCCAGTAGCTCCTCCCCCAGCTGGATCTCTTCCAGGAAGAACTTCTGCACTGCCTCGGCATCCTTCAGGTCAGGAAGCTGCACGACAACCAACAGGTAGCTAAATGACACCACTACGCTGTGATGTGAAGTAAACACGTTTATATCTCACCCCACCTACAGACCAACCCCACCAGACAGCCAGTACATTATAACCACCGTCACGTGAAAGGTACTGATCCCTGTTAGCGTACCAACTCCTAACAACCATAAATAAGGCAGCAGCTGGGTTAAGTGGGCTCACCTTTGCCAGTCCTGCCCTCTCTTTGGCTGTCTTTTGCTTTCTTCTTCCTGTGACAAAAGACAAACATCCCATTAAAATGTTACCTGATCCAGACCATCCCGGGCCTGTCCCTGGTTTAAGCTGCCTTTCTTAGTGTGCAGCAGACCTGGCTCTGGAATGAAAAGCAAGGTTTAGGAGGGCGTTTTCAACACAGAGAACATCAGCGGGAAACAAACGCACAGTCCCCGCCCTAATGGACATCTACACAGCTGGCCATGACCTGCTGCACAGGTGTATCACGACAAAAACAGAGACTGAAGATGCCATCATCACAGTAACCCCACACACGTATTGACTCAATGTTAATTGTGAAATAATTACTGTGCTATAGTCTAATACGTGTAAGAACAACACTCTGAACCTAAGTAGATATTAAAGGGAAACTATGCAGTTTTGGCTTGCTTTTCGCTCCCTCTAGAGTCCGTTATTAATTCACTGAAATGTAAACTCTCGTCCTTGCTGTGCATTCATGTTTTTAACACCTTAATCTAACAGCTGAAACGTCTCCTCAGCCTTCATTAGTGTCTACAGGAGCGGTTCATCACTAAATCAAACAAATCAGCTGTGTTCATGATCTAAAACATGCAGGAAACATGCTGGAAGCAGACTGCAGCACCAGGCATGTCAGCTCCACTTTACTAAGTCCAACAGGGACCGGACCGCCACTCTGAAGTTGCAAGTGTGGTATTCTGGCCACAGAGGGCAGTGGGGGTCTGAGTGACATTTCATTCACCCTGTAAAGGTCATTTTAGCACATACTGGCTCAAGAACATGATTTAAAAATATGAAACAGTTGCATAGTATGCCTTTAACCTAATTTATCCTATCCTAGCGGATTTTGGCCCAGCCCATACAATGTATAATTTTTGTTAATTTTCCATCATGTTTTCCACAATTTGTTTCATCTTTAAGATGGTAAATGGTCTGTATTTGCATAGCGCCTTCTTAGGGTTCTACAACCCCCCAAGGTGCTTCACAACACAATCAGTCATTCACCCATTCACACGCTGGTGGGGATGAGCTACATCGTAGCTACAGCTGCCCTGGGGCGCACTGACAGAGGCGAGGCCTGCCGTACACTGGCGCCACCGGTTGCTCCGACCACCACCAGGCGGGCTAAGTGTCTTGCCCAAGGACACAACGACGGCATCAGACTGAGCGGGACGTGAACCTGTGACCTTCCGATTGCAAGGCGGCCACTTAACTCCTCTGCCACCATCGGCCCTAACAATTATGCTTTTATTTACATTGTGTTGCACTTCAAAAGGCGTTTTCTAACTGTGTGTGTGTCAGCTGTTGGTCTTCTGAGTTTTAACATAAATATTACCTTTACCTGAACGATGGAAGCCCAGCTGGTAGAACTGGTGACAAATGAATGGGTCAGTGGGCAGGGGCGTGACTAGACACCTCCGCCCACAGGTATGAGACGGTCCTCTGGGTTTAACCCAGCCCAATTTATTAACAAACCCAAATCAAGAGAAAATGACACTAACGGGGAATGGGTCCACACATCAAAACTGCTTTGATTTACTGGTAGCTCCATGAAAGGCATGATATTAACATGTTAAAGCACGTGAAGCTGCTACAGTTCTACGTTGTTCTTTTTCGTGTTTTAATTAGTTGGTGAACCATCAACCAGTTAAACCAATGATCCGTGCGGGATCTAAACTGCGGTGGTAAGCAGATTACATAAGCCTTAAAACAGCTGAAATTTGAATGGAGTTTGGTGGGACGGGAGAGACGACGCACAGCCCTGAAGTAGTTAATTATCATCTGATGTAATGATGAGTGTGAGCCGAACCGGACCAGATCTGTTCTCAGCTACCTGGCCCAGGGAGGAGAAGAGAAAGCTGAGTAACGAGGAGGTCAACACTCACGCTCTCGCAGCCTGTTCTTGAAGTTAGGGTCACTCCGTCTTTTCCTGTCAAAGTAGATGCAGTAACCGACCAGCAGAGCCCCGCACACCCCCGCGGCTATCGCACTCGTCCTACCGCCCATCATCGCTCTGGGGGAAAAGGAGCTTTTAGTGACAATTTCAGATTAATTTCGGGGGTTTTGCCTTCTGCTCTCGGTTTGAGTCAGGCGGCTAGCGGAGGCTGAGGGCAGGAAGGACCCGGGAGGACCCCGCTGGCTGACAGATAGGAGCTGAGTGAAAACGCCTGAATTCCTAAAATGTTCTATGTATATTTGGCATATTTCGTTATGTTTGTTCTTTCTTTGGAAATGATTAAAAAAAATAAACAAATAAAAATAAACGCCTGAATTTAAATACTGATAGAAAAACTTCTTTAATTGGTTCATTTTTTTTGCCATCATCGGTGCAAAATAAACGCACATAAATAATGTACAAAATTAGGCTGTCTTCTTTAACACAACGAGAAATAATCCTCAATAAATGAATGCTTTTTGTCTCTTTTTTACATTTAAGCAGAGACTGAATAATAATAATAATAATAATAATAATAATAATAATAATAGAAAAGTATACCAACTAATTGAGGCACTTCAAGTGTATTTAAGTCATCATTTACATGAAGCAATTTCTTTGCTGATTTCTTTTTATTTTTTAATGCAACATGAATTGTTTTCATGTTTTAATCAGTCAATGTTTTAATGCATTTGCATTGATCAAACATAAAATCTTTATTCAGATCATTAGCAGGCAATAAATTAAAACAGTTGTAATACAAAGAATGATTCAATTGTGCTTTTTTATTTCGACCTGCCTGAACAGTATTAAACATTTTTTTATTTGTAGATATGTAAATAAATAAGGTCTTTTGACCTAATGAAACAATCGAAGTTGGGTCACTCCTCTGTCATGTCAGCAGGATTTATGAAGGGTGCTCACACGTCTGCTTTTAAGTAAAAAATCAGTGAGGGTTCATGCTTCCAGTTAGGGCCCTCATTCATCATCCATACTTACGAATAGATCTGTGCATATTTTGTGCCCAGACAATTTTACACTTTGTGAGGTATTTACCATCTTGTACTAGAAATGTTCCTAAATATAAGAACAGCTCTGACCATGCCTACGAACAGCATCTAGTGGTAGGACGGGGGAACCACAATGCTGAAGGTCACAGTCATCCATGCATGTTCCTCATCCACTAATTATTTTTACCCTATCAGTAATTATGTCTGTGGAGAAAAAGCTTTATCACATAACTGGTGTTATATCTTATTAAAGACACCTGTGACTGACAGGAATCTTTTTTTCCCCCATGTGCTGTCTGGCTGTGCAGCAATCAGAATTGATGTCTGAGTGCCAAAAACAAGCCTTACGGTTTTACTCTCACATGTGGAGTTTTATAGATTCAGCTATAATGCGTCGCTTGATATCAAAACTTTTTTAGAAATGCTTTCAGTTATTTAAATCCCAATGGACACGGAGATGGAAATGAAAGAGTAAAGGGGGAGAGGAAAGGAAGAGGTGGTGGTGGAGGGAAGTTCACAGAAACAGGGCTGTACGTTAACGTTTTTAGCTTACAGCAAATTCCTGGTGAGTCACTCACTTACTTGGCAGTAAAGCTGATTCTGATTCTGAAATATCTTCAGACATGTTTATTTGTCTGTGTAAAGAAAAACGTTTTCATTCATTCAAATGAGTGTAGACTTGTTCATTACAGAGGTCCGTTCTCCACAGCATAGACATTGAAGAGGAGATGCCGCACCGACTGCTACTGCATATGGCGGCCGCATTTGCAGGGTCTACTTTTTATGAAGCTATATAACAGGACGTTTTAGCTAAGGCTTTAGCTCCATGGAGATCTGGAGCTCTCAAACTGTGAGAGAGTGCTGTTCATAAACCCGTTCACTTTAACGTTCATCAGGCAAAATACGAGCGAGTTCGGTTTACGGTCACAAAAAAACGAATGAGTTCACAAACGATTGTTCAATGAACTCATTTAGGCACAACACTGCAGGGTTGTCCTTGTAAACTTTTGCCCTCTCAGACGTACCTTGGTTTGGTGCAGGTTGTGTTTTTGTTTCTTCTTGTTCAAGGTTTGTTTTTCTGTTTTGTTAAAGGTTTGAAATAGGGCTGCATTTATGGAATATTTTAGTATTCAAATATTCTATTGAATCCTCTGTCGATTAATCAAATATTCTTTTTGACAACGTTTTAAGTGAAATGAGATTGTGGTCTGCTGCTAAAGTATGAAATATAACAACTAAATTATGAGCCTGAAATGTCAGACTTTTATTATAAAAGGCTCAATAATATGTTTTTTAACTGGTGTTGTCTAGTTCCCTCTTTTCCATCTAATTTATAGTTAATTCATATTTTATGGATCAGCCGGACTGGATACTCTTGACCCTTTCTTTCTGAAAATTGCAGCACGTTATTGCTGCACCTCTTACCCATCTATTTAATCTGACCATACAAACTGGTGCATTTCCACAGGACTGGAAATTTGCATCTGTTACTCCACTTTTTAAAGGGGGAGATCATTCAGACCTAAGCTGTTATAGGCCTACCTCTATCTTGCCTTGCCTCTCTAAAGTCATTGAAAAGTTAGTCAACAAACAGCTAACTCACTATCTGGAATCCAGCAGTATTATTACCCCCATGCAGACCGGCTTCAGAACTGGCCATGGATGTGTCTCTGCAACACTTAAAGTGCTAAATGACATATGTGCCATTGACAATAGGGAATATTGTGTAGCTGTGTTTGTTGACTTGGCTAAAGCCTTTGACTCTGTAGACCATAACATCTTACTTAGCAGGCTCAAACATATAGGACTTTCTCAGGCATCCGTGGCATGGTTTAGAAGTTATATCTCAGACCGTAAGCAAACAGTGAGAACAGAGGGTTACCAATCTGCTCCTCTACCTCTATCTATGGGCATTCCTCAAGGGTCAATGCTGGGCCCAACCTTATTCAAAATCTATATCAATAACATTGTTCATGCTGTTGACAGTTCTCATATACATTTATATGCGGACGACACCATTTTATATGCATGCAGTTCTTCTTTGAATGCAGCTTTGTCCTCCTTGCAGCACAGCTTTAATTGTCTTCAACATGCCTTCTCCAACCTTCACCTTCATTTAAACACAAGTAAAACAAAGTTCATGATCTTCAACCGTAACTTACAGCAATCAACTTCCCTCACTAGTATTGTTTCCCTGGATGGTACAGAACTACAACTTGTCAGTTCCTATAAGTATCTGGGTATCTGGCTTGACAGCACACTTTCATTTGACATTCACATAATTCATTACTCTCTAAAGTCAAGTCAAGGATTGGGTTTCTATACCACAACAGGTCATCCTTTACTCATTCTGCAAAGCAAACCTTGGTCAAAATGACAATCCTTCCCATCTTAGATTACGGTGACATCATTTATAGGACTGCTTCCAAAAACCTTCTTCATAAACTTGATGTCATTAATCACTCAGCAATCCGTTTCGTCACTGGTGCCCCTTTCACTACTCATCATTGTGATCTGTACTCACTCGTTAACTGGCCATCACTCCATTCCCGCAGGTTTTTACATTGGTATCAATTTATATACAAAACAATCATCGGTAGAACACCATCATATCTTCACTCATTACTCATCACTTCCAATAACCAGCGCATTTTACGTTCCAGTAAACTAATCTCTATGGTTAATCCCAAAACTCGCATCTCCTTTGGCCGCTCCTCATTCCAGTTTGCTGCTCCCAATGACTGGAATGAACTGCAAAAATCACTAAAGCTCACTACCTACGTTCCATTATCTACCTTCAATAATTCATTGAATTCAATAGTTTCTGATCAATGTGCCTGCTTCTGAGTACTTGATGGCTTGTACATATTATATATGAGAACAGTCCTAGTTTTTATGTCTAGCTGTTTTATCTTATCTTTATCTGCATTTTGTTTTATTTTATTTTTTTATCTTATCTGTTTGTGTAAAGGTAACTATGTCTGTTGCTGCTGCCTCTTGGCCAGATCGTCGTTGTAAATGAGAATGAGTTCTCAATTGACTCATCTGGTTAAATAAAGGTTAAATAAATAAAATAAAATGGAAAAATTGACCTGCATTTCAGTAACTTTTAAGGTGTGTATTAATATCACCCATCTTAGTCAAAATAACATATCTAAATATATCCATAGGTAAACTATGATCAGTAGAATTTAATTTATTTCATTAATATGTTCAGTAGTAAGCTACTGGAAATGCTAATAACATTTAATTCCTACTACTGACAATGTAATGGTGACATATCGCTTATGCACGGATTAACAATAATCCAGTTTAATGTAACTGTTGCCATTTATATATAAAGTCTGTATTGCTTTTAAAAAATAGTCACCAAATCCAAGCTCAACCAAAGTTTGAAAAATAAAGTGATGCTCCACAGTGTTGAAAGCTTTTTGAAAGTCTAAAAACAAAATAAAACCTCCCTTATTAAGTAAATCAGAGTAATCTAAAACATCTAAAGCTAATCTAATATTGTTTGTTATGTCTTTTACTCATGAAGCCAGATTGAGTCTCATCGATTATTGTATCAAGGATTAAGGCAGCTGGCAAATATTGAAGCAAAAATTTTGTAGTATGTGTTAAGTAGAGTAATTGGCCTCCAATTGTCAATTAGAAGAAAATCTTTGTTAGGTTTGGGAATAATAGTTATGCCTTGAGTCAAACGCTTTCACAAAAGATCTGCAGTAACAGAGGAGCCAATTCAGCCATCCGTGCCTGGTGATTTACTGTCTTTTAGATGACTTATGGCATTTTCAACTTCCTTCAGTGAAATTGGAATATCACAAAAACCTTTGTCATTTGTACTGATATTTTCAATAGGAAGAGAATCTAAAAAGGAGTTGCTAGAAATATTATTTGTATTAGACGTATAAAGTTTTACAAATAATTGCTACAAAATTTAGCGATAGATTTGTTGTCAGAAGATATTAAACCGTTAATATTTAATTTAGTTATATTGTTTTTTTTTGTTGTGTTGTTTTTCCAAGCTAAAGAAAAAGTGGGAGTTTTTTTCTCCTTCTTCGATCCACCGAGCTCTAGACCTTACAAGAGCTCCTTTTCGACTATGGAGTTCTTCTAAATTGTTTTGAAGAACGGTCAATTTTAATTTCTCTCATCCAATAATAAGTTGGGATCCTTGTTAGACAATTAAATTAAGTCTGACACTATTTTGTCCTCTTCTATTTTATTAGCATTAGACTTAGAGGTACCTATTTTCCTCAAAAGTTTACCCACTTCAAATTTTTAAAGCTCCCAGTTTCTAGCAAATTTCTTTTCAATTACAGCTTTTGATGAGAAATGAATTATAAGATCTTTAGCCTTTTTTACATCATCATGTTTCAGGAGAGCTGCGTTCATTTTCCAGTATGAACCATTTCCTTTTTTTACAGAGTTGAGGTAGAGTGATAAATACTGACACCAACCATGTCTATATCAAAACTCTCTGATTTGAGCCAAAAGTCACACCGAGACTGTCTAGAGTCTGATTTATTACTCCAAGTAAATGTTTTATCGGTTGGGTCTTTCACTCTCCAGATATTAAATTTATCCAAGAGTTTTTTATGTTGTCTCCTGTATGACGTGTTTGAGTAGATGGAAATTTATCTAGGTTATAATTAAATATATGGTTAAAATCTCCTCCTAAAAGTAACTGTGCAGTAGAATATTTAGATAACCAACAATCCAAAATTACAAATTACTGTTCTCAAGAGTTGTGTTATAACCATAAATCTTTGCCATTAAGAGTATTCTATCATTCAGTTTTATTATTTGGCGGATGTAGTGTCATTAGGATCACAATCAGTAAGTATGACTTCACCCTGAAACCGTTTTTTTTTAGTGTAACTACCCCAGCAGAGCACTGAGAACCAAACATTATTTCCCCACTGGTTTCTCCAAAAAGCTGCTACATCCACAGTAGAGTGTGATTCTTGTAAGAAAATAAAATCACTTTTGCTGCTTTATTAAAACGTCATTCTCCTTCACGATCTCTGCGCTCAGCTGAGCAGGAGTTATTGAGTGTTCCACGTTCTAGGCTCGGGACTTGGGGTGATCGGGCCTTCTCTGTCCTGGCGCCTACACTCTGGAATGAGCTGCCGCTCATTATTTGACAGTCACCATCACTGCAGGTTTTTAAGAGTCGTTTGAAGACTCATTTTTATCATTTGGCTTTTATGTGATGTCTCTGATTTTGTTTGTGATTTTACTTTTTATCTACTTGTTTGTAATGTTGCTTTTAATTTTTATTCTTCTTTGTGATTTTATGCTGTGTTCAGCGCCTTGGGCCCCCGCAAGGTCGGTGGAAGGCGCTATAGAAATAAAATTTGATTGATTGATTGATTGACTTTTGTATTTTTTAGAATAAAGAAAAATAGTTTTACGCTTAACTAAATTACGTAACCCCCTAGTGTTAAGAAAAACAAAAGATAAAGAAATGTTTACAATGCTTATGCAGGTTAGAAAGGTCCTGAAGACTACTTGCTGTAAACGAGATCAGCATTAAGTAGATCGAACATATTAACACCTGACCAACTTTAACGAGGTAGAGAAGAAAAAAAATGATTAGCAGTGGGTGCTCAAGAACAGCTTAATTTTCACCGTTAATAAAAATAAATATTTTCATTTAAAATAAAATTCCTTTTAATTCCCTGAGAATGAAGATTACCTCACAACAAAGAAAAAACCAAACTGCACCAAACTGCAGCTCAGACTACCCACCCTTTTTAGAGTCCCTGGAGGGGGTACTGGAAAGCGCTCCTTCGGGTGACTCCCTCGTTCTGCTGGGGGACTTCAATGCTCACGTGGGCAACGACAGTGAGACCTGGAGAGGTGTGGTTGGGAGGAACGGCCCCCCTGATCTGAATCCGAGTGGTGTTTTGTTATTAGACTTCTGTGCTCGTCATGGATTTTCTATAACGAACACCATGTTCATGCATAAAGGTGTCCATATGTGCTCTTGGCACCAGGACACCTTAGGCCGCAGGTCGATGATCGATTTTGTTATCGTTTCATCTGATCTGCGGCCGCATGTCTTGGACACTCGGGTGAAGAGAGGGGCGGAGCTGTCAACTGACCACTACCTGGTGGTGAGTTGTGTGTGCTGCCGACTTCTACTCAGCACATAATAGATCGGTGAGCGGACCTCCTCAATCCCACCGGCACGTCTTCCAGTGTAGAAGCAGAGTTTGGGGACTTTGGGTTGGGCTCTCCAATCTCTGGAGCCGAGGTCACTGAGGTGGTCAAAAAACTCCTCAGTGGAAAGGCTCCGGGGGTGGATGAGATCCGCCCGGATTTCCTTAAGGCCCTGGATGTTGTGGGGCTGTGTTGGTTGACGCGGCTCTGCAATATCGCGTGGACATCGGGGGCAGTTCCACTGGACTGGCAGACCGGGGTGGTGGTCCCCCTATTTAAAAAGGGGGACCGCAGGGTGTGTTCCAACTACAGGGGGATCACACTCCTGAGCCTCCCTGGTAAGGTCTATTCAGGGGTTCTGGAGAGGAGGGTCCGTCGGATAGTCGAACCACGGATACAGGAGAAGCAATGCGGTTTTCGTCCTGGCCGTGGAACACTGGACCAGCTCTATACCCTTGGGGGAGTCCTGGAGGGTGCGTGGGAGTTCGCCCAACCAATCTACATGTGTTTTGTGGATTTGGAGAAGGCGTTCGACCGTGTCCCTCGGGAGGCCCTGTGGGGGGTACTCTGGGAGTATGGGGTACCAGGCCCCTTGATACGGGCTGTTAGGTCCCTGTACGACCAGTGTCAGAGCTTGGTCCGCATTGCCGGCAGTAAGTCGGGCTCGTTTCCGGTGAGAGTTGGACTCCGCCAAGGCTGCCCTTTGTCACCGATTCTGTTCATAACTTTTATGGACAGGATTTCTAGGTGCAGCCAAGGTGGTGAGGGGATCCGTTTTGGTGGCCTAAGGATCAGGTCTCTGCTTTTTGCAGATGATGTGGTCCTGTTGGCTTC
>SSNS01000937.1:52551-83934 GCA_006937985.1 Aphyosemion australe
GCGTGGGAGTTCGCCCAACCAATCTACATGTGTTTTGTGGATTTGGAGAAGGCGTTCGACCGTGTCCCTCGGGAGGCCCTGTGGGGGGTACTCTGGGAGTATGGGGTACCAGGCCCCTTGATACGGGCTGTTAGGTCCCTGTACGACCAGTGTCAGAGCTTGGTCCGCATTGCCGGCAGTAAGTCGGGCTCGTTTCCGGTGAGAGTTGGACTCCGCCAAGGCTGCCCTTTGTCACCGATTCTGTTCATAACTTTTATGGACAGGATTTCTAGGTGCAGCCAAGGTGGTGAGGGGATCCGTTTTGGTGGCCTAAGGATCAGGTCTCTGCTTTTTGCAGATGATGTGGTCCTGTTGGCTTCGTCAGAACGTGATCTCCGGCTTTCGCTGGAGCAGTTCGCAGCCGGGTGTGAAGCAGCTGGGATGAGAATCAGCTCCTCTAAATCCGAGACCATGATCTTGAGTCGGAAAAGGGTAGAATGCCTTCTCCAGGTCAGGGACGAGGTCCTGCCCCAAGTGGAGGAGTTTAAGTATCTCGGGGTCTTGTTCACGAGTGAGGGAAGGGTGGAGCGTGAGATCGACAGGCGGATTGGTGCTGCATCTGCAGTGATGCGGGCGTTGTACCGGTCTGTCGTGGTGAAGAGAGAGCTGAGCCGAAAGGCGAAGTTCTCAATTTACCGGTCGATCTATGTTCCTACCCTCACCTATGGTCACGAGCTTTGGGTAGTGACCGAAAGAACGAGATCGCGGATACAAGCGGCCGAAATGAGTTTTCTTCGCAGGGTGGCTGGACTCTCCCTTAGAAATAGGGTGAGAAACTCAGCCATCCGGCAGGGGCTCAGAGTAGAGCCGCTGCTCCTCCACATCGAGAGGAGCCAGTTGAGGTGGCTCGGGCATCTGATTAGGATGCCTCCTGGACGCCTCCCTGGTGAGGTTTTCCGGGCACGTCCAACCGGGAGGAGACCCAAAGGAAGACCCAGGACACGCTGGAGAGATTATGTCTCTCGGCTGGCCTGGGAAAGCCTTGGGAATCCCCCGGAGGAGCTGGCCCAAGTGGCTGGGGAGAGGGAGGTCTGGGCTTCCCTCCTTAGGCTGCTGCCCCTGCGACCCGACTCCGGATAAGCGGCAGAAAATGGATGGATGGATGGATGGATGGATATTGAGAGAGTCAAAATCTATAGCGTTTAGACCACCTTCCTTATCTTCATTTAGGACCACAGATTTACGCAAACATGAGTTTTGTTCTTCGTTTAGTGTCACAAAAGGATTTGCCTCTGAAAGCATGACTAATTTACATCTCAGAAACAAAGCCGGGTAAATTTACAACTTCACATTACAACGGGAGTACTTTTTGTCGTTCATATCCATGCGCCACTCAGCGCAGGGATAAAACGGCGTCTTGTCTGGCTGCTAATCCTGGCTGTATGCAGGGTATCTGCAGGTCCTTGAAAAGTCTTAAAAAGTCTTAAAATTGGAAGTCCTTAAGAATGACAAATAATCCTTAAATCCAGTGTCCAAAGGTCTTAAATTACCAAACAACATTCTTTTATTCGGAAATTTCTATAAAATTTTCGTGAATTTCTAGTTGGTGTTTTTTGTGTATGATATTGGCATAAGCGGAACCGTATACATTCAGTCGGTTGTGTGTGTGGAAGGGGGCTATTGTTAGATGAGCACATTAGCTGCTTTAGCTAGTGGGAGCTTGTGCCATGGGGAAGTGCAAGATTAATGGTAACTGGATGGCTAATCTCACGTTCGTGACATGGTTAGCACCGGTTCCAAGCAATAGCTACGAGGCCCATGTACTCTGTGCAAGAAGCTTTTTAAACTCAGTTCCATTGAATTTAAAGCTGTAGAGTCGCATATGCACAGCGAGAAGCAGCGACCGTAGCATCAGCAATGGACCTCAGGGGGAGTTTGGATCCACTGCGACTCTTCAGGCAGAGGTACTGTGGTGCGAGCACAGCCTAACAAGGCACCAATCCTACGGCACTAATGAGGGACTCGGAGATATTTTTAGATAGCCTGGCAAGCCATCCTATATATGTGTATATATAGTCTGGCCACGAACCACTGACGGCTCTCAGTCGTGAGGCGGGATCTACGGTTGTCTTTCAAAATGACAGCACGCAATTGGATAGCGCTAGGACCAATCAGAGTGACGAACAACATGACGTAATCACGGCGACGGAAAAGCGGGAGGCTTTAATAGCATCTAGCTTCAATGATTTCTGTCGTTTTTGTATGAAAAACACGCGAATATCAGATGTACTGGGACATTGCACTACTTTGTTTGATAAAAATAAGAAGCCGCTAAGTATATCAGACAGACTTACGCATGTTGGAGTCTAAATAATCCAATGTTGATGACAAAGCCATTTCAAACGAACGTGTTTTCCGAGTTGTCGCCATGTTGCTTGGGTTCGCGGCGTTCGCGGCCGCAGCGCTGACGTCATCGGCTACTCCCGCTCTGTGATTGGCCCATGATATAGAGCGCTGTGATTGGCCCAACCAAAACTATAGCGAGTTGTGATTGGATAGACACAGCAGTGGTTTGGGCTGCGAGGGTTCCAATGAAGCGTGCCTAGACCAAACTCTGCAAAGCAAGAATTGGTCTAGTTCACTAGGCTAATTTTTAGAGCTATGTTTCCAGACTCTGAAATTGCTAAAAACTTTACGTGTGATAGACAAAACCTTATATGCAGTGTTTGCAAAAACACGTCGGACATTACCGACGTGATTTATTGTCCGACGAAAAACTTTAAATCGTCAAACATTATGACCGAGGCCGTGCGTCTTCTATGAACGTGCCAAAATAGAATAAACTTCCTGAAAACCACAAATTGCAGACTGTTTGTTGATAATTTGCTCTGATCCCGTGACACAGACATTTTTTTTTCAATAATCCGTAGAGATCGTCTCTGGTTTCTGCAGCAGCTGCTGGAGCGCTTCTTCTGAGCATTTTAATTGATCTGGCTGCGCACGGTGTGCAGCGCACCGGATTTTTAAGCAGCTCCGCTGCAGCTGTATAACAGACACAAGGTAACTTAAGATCATTTCTTTATATTGTGATATTTGTGATGAACTAAACGTCAGACAGAATGACATTTTGTCCTTAACAGCAGTTTATTAGAGTAGTTTAACAAACAGCTGAGATAAACCCGCATCTCCAACTTCCAGTTTCACCTCAACCAGCCACAGCGTCTCTTAAAGGAATCCTCTGTGTAATTCATACTCTGTTTAGGAGTATTAATTATACAGTTTCTTGTTATGTTCTTCCTGTGTTTATTTTCTATCTCCATTGGGTTTTCTTGCTTTAACACAGTATCACGATGTTTTTTTTTACCTTAATTTACTGACGGTTTCGGCGACTCACTGCCGCCATCTTCAGAGTAACCCCGAAGGCACACCAGAGCAGCCAAAGAAGAAGCAGAAAACACAATAAAGAAGTCAGCCATAACAGACCACTGCACAAGAGAAAATCATATAATGGACTGGGACAGCACACAGATCATAACAACAGAACAACAAAAGTACAGACGATGGATAAAAGAAGCGATTGAGATAAGGAGACGTGGACCCAGGACCATGAATAGGGATGAAGGAGTTTACACGCTGGATCATTCATGGGACGTGGTGATCGACCAGGAAGACGCAGGGGGCGGCAACGCCCCTTACTGCCTGCAAATTAACAGCGGAAGTGACCCTGTCAAGTCGGCGTGACTCTGAAGATGGCGGCAGTGAGTCGCCGAAACCGTCAGTTGTATGTTATATAATTCTAGTTTTAGTAATGTTTTCACATGCTTAGTAAGTCCTGGCTGACCACATTTTGTTATCTTCTCAATGCCTCAGTTTCACCTTACACTTAGTAACTCCAGGTCAGCCTTCCTACCTAATCTCTGTTAGTTTTAATTTTATGTTAGATTTTCTACCAGTTTCTAGTTATCTGGCAGTGTTTTTATTTTATTTTGATTTTGCTGTATTAATTCTTAATTTAGCTCACTGCCTGTTGAATGTTATATGATTCTAGTTTTAGTAATTTCTCATTTAGTCAGTCTTAAACGTTAGCTGGTTTTACTAGTTATACTGCTTCAGTTCTGGTCACCCTACACTACCCTGGTTGACCTTGATACCCTATCAGTACCACCACTGATCTCAGCTACATTTAGTCTCACTGAAGTGTTGTGCGCGAGCTGCCGCTAGGGGGTGCGCAAAAAAAAAAAAGAAAACACATAAAACAATGCCGCCAATTTGCCGCAAAGCCGATGCGCATCTGGGAGCCTAAGGTCGTTTATAAGAGCGTGGCGGTAATGTTGCGCAATCATGTCCGTTTTATAAAAGATTACGCGATGGCGGCATAAAGGAGGTATGGGGGCGGTCTCTGCGCTTCCGTGTATCTTGGACATAAGTTGCTTTTTATTGCGATCAAAACCGCGCTTGTTAAGTTTTTATTTTCAGGAGCAGGTGTGTGTCCTCCACCAACCCCGCTGTCAGATGATCTGAGCTGCAAATCTAATGGAGAGAAGCTCCTGGAGCTCTGCATCGCTCCAGTTTATCATTTCAAACTTATGCCCGTGTTTACTTTCATTTTCAATATAGTTCCTGTCCGGAGCTCAGCATTAATTCATCACGATCATGACACCGGCTTGGTGTGTCTTATAAAAAGGGCACAGTGTTTTTTCTTCACACAATACAGATGTGTATATTAGGGTTGTGCATACCGTGCAATCATGGAAAATATGCAGCTGCGGAGGCGTTCTGAAATATGACTTTAACGTCGTTATACCTGCTGATCACCTGTCGCTCCTACTGCAGCCCGCAGAGACCCTGAGTGCAACAGCGCGTCTCCCGCGGCCGCTTCCCCTCTCACTGTGCAGACGTGCAGCGGCAAAAATCAAACCCGTGTGCCGAACTAAATTAACTTGTTTAGAAGTGAATTGAAACTACATCCTGCGATGAAAAATACCGCGCGGAGGAAGCTCATTAAAACGCGTCATCACCGTGGATTTAATACGAGTTTTGAAGAACAAACTCCAGGTGAGTGAGGTGAGTTTTATGGCTCACTGCAGAAATAAAAACACATGGAGAATCAACATCAAACGCAACTAATCTCCACTTCCACCCACTAGGAGCCGATGCGGCTAATAAATAATAATAATAATAATAATAATAAATCTCAACACGCAAAGTTGTAAGATTATTTTTTTCTTTTCTGCACTATTTAGTCTGTTGAGAGTTTTAATTATTAAAATCTGTTATATGGTTACTGACAGCAGCTACATTTAAGTTTCACTTATAATCAGTCATCCTGGACATGATCATCCTGAGAGTTTTAGCTGAACACGGCGGCTGGACTTTTCTGGTTATCTTGAAGACATCTAGCCTCTCATCCTAGAGGCTCCTTCAGCTCCCAGACTTTGTAGGAGGCTGTGAGTTGTGGTCAGAAACAAACACACAGATTGTGCTGCAAGTCTTTTTTTTTCTTTCTTTCTTGAAAACATGTTTTTGGGGGATGGGGGTGCGTCAACACGGTCAGGACATAGAAGGGGGTGCGCGGCTAAATAAGTTTGGGAACCGCTGGTCTAAGTGAAGCTCTGTTAGTATTATGTTAAGAGTTTCTAGCTTTAGTTGTCCATTGTATATTTTTTGTATGTTTGTTTTGTAATGTCTTATTTGTTTGTAAAGTGCTTTGAGTTGACTTCGGGTAGGAATTGCGCTATATAAATAAAACTGCCTTGCCTCCAGTTTATCATCTCAGCTGATTTCGTTTACAAAACGAAACTTATGCCCGTGTTTACTTAATATAGTTCCCGGCCGGAGCTCAGCATTAATTCATCACATGGTCATGACACCACCCTCTGTTGCGCCAAGGCTTAATGTGCGTTTATAAGAGCGGCGAAGCCACAATATTACCGCAATATTACTATCAAGCGTGGTGGCACGAATGCCGCAAAATTCCTGCAACGTCATGCCGCCATGGCACGTTCATAAGACACACGTTATGGTAATATTACGCTGATTTGCCGGCACGGTGTGTCTGATAAAAAGGGCTTGTGTGTTTTACCAGAGGGTAGAACTGAACCTTACTGAAGGAAGATTTCAGTTCCGTTCACAAAGGCCCGACCACCTACAAAGTAGGCCCTTTGGTTTTCTTTCCTCGCCTTTTCAACTGCAGGCCATACTTTCTGTCTTTTATCTCGATCTTCTGCAGATAGATCTTCAACAAACTTCAGCTTTTTTCCTTGCAGGAAGGAAGAACATTTGGCAGATCGCCAAACATCATCCCGATAAAACCGAAGGGCAAAGCGGACGATGATCCCTCTAGGACGTGTGTCGCTGCCTTTCTTTACTCCAAGCCGCTGTGTTGCTCCCGGTACACTGTAAACCCAGATTTTGATTAAACTCAAATGATCTTGTTCACATTACTTAAATGTTTCTAAATTATTAACATGACTTGTTAATCCTGAGTTAGCTGAACTGTTTCATGTCCTTTCTTATTGTAATTGTGTTTTGAAGTCCAATCAGTACTCTCTACTTAAACAAACTGAGTTCAGATTACTAAAACACATGTAATTTTAATACCACTTATAAATTTGAGCAAACTGTACTTTTTAATGGCCTAGCTTATATGTTTGAGTTCAAACGACTTCAAATAATCAAGTTTGCTTGGTTGCAACCTCCAAAAACCTGGTTCATACCAGTTCTGGCCCGATGCTGAGGAACTCTGACTCTTTAGAGACAGAACAGAGACACACAGAACAAAGAGGAAGAACTCAGCTGCACTGAAGTTCTAACAAGCAAGTTTTCTACACCATGTTTGAAGCCTTAGGCCAATGACCAGAGTTTAGTCATCTTAAAACTGCAATTTATAGATTTAAAAAAATGACCCCACCCACTGTGAAAGCAGCAGCAGGTGAGGTGCATTGTGGGTAGTCATTTTCTTAGCTATTTTGTTCTATTTTGGGGTGTTTATGCATGTTTATTGTGTGTGGGAGGTTGTGTTGTGTTGTCTTGTGTGTTTTTCTTGGTTATTGCTTTGTTCAGTGTTGCAAAGGTGGGGTTATTGGTTCTGTCATGTTGGCACCATAAGTGAGGAGGAAGGTCTCAGGAATGGGACCACTGTGCTGTTCCTCTGTATATAGTAAGGTGGTGGTTCTCACTAAAGCCTCTGGTCTCAGTAGCCATGAGTTCAACTCTCACTGCCTGCCTGCAGTCATGTGTTGCATGAGGCATGAGTTAGCTGGCATCTGTCAGTGTCAGTTAAAATGTAAAAATTGGTTCAATTGGAAATAGAGTAATGCTTAAAAACAAGCTGAGTTATATAAATGGGTGTTTAATAGTTGTTTCAACTAAGTACCTTTAGTTACTGTAACTCTGTAACTATAGTACATTCAACTCAATATTTCCATTTCACTCTATTAAAGGGTTCAAGTGTATTGAATGTAGTCCGCTGCACTAACTCAACTAATGCTTCATTACTTAAAAAATTTAAGGCAACGTGTTACCTGAGTTTTTTTAAGTAAACTCTACTTATCCGGGTTAAGAGTGTAGCTCATTTTTCGCTTCTGGTATAGCACCGCTTGGCAGATGCTGATGGCTTCCTTCCGCAGATTTTCATTTTCTTTCTCCTCCAATCCAAAAAGTCGTAAGTTCCATCAACGAGAGTAACTCTCGAGTTGGGAGATACGGCTCTCATGCATGTTACAGGTCTTCAGGCAGTTGTTCACTTGTTTTTCACAGTAGTCGACTTTGCTTTTCAGTTCCCTTAGATCAGTGCAGAATGCAGATGACGTCTAATGACTCTTTGATGCCCTCAATTTGCTTGGAGTTATCTTTACTTGCCTCTTTAGCCTCAGAAATTACAACAGAGTTTTTACTGACCATCTTTTCCAGGGCATCTGATCTGGTATTTATGAGGGAAGTGAGTGATGCTAACTCTAAGAGGATGCTTGTCGTGTAGCTTCCTTTGCTTCTCTGCTGGGGGTTTGGAAGGTGTCACAGGTAGTGGGCAGAGCTCTGCTTCCATGTTCTCAGTAATTTCTGAAGCAATATAGTCGTACATATTAACAGTCTTAGGCATTATCGACTCAGTTGACTGAACCCGAGTTGAGCTTGCTGGCTTGCTAATTGAGCTAGAGGATATGCATCAGAGGCTGTTGAGTTTATGCATCAAATCACAGCCCAGGAGTTTGGAATTTGGGCACAAAATACAAATTCATGTTCAAAATCACTGCCTTTATCTGAACACTCTAAAGGTTCTGTGAATCGCAAATTGACTGTACCTGAAGTAAATATTGTCATACAATGTTCACCTTTCCTTTTGGAACTAGGACACGATTTCAAATTAAGAAGAGAGTGACTTGCCCCTGAGTCAACCAAAAAATGTATCTTTTTTCCTAACACAGTGAGACAGTTCTCAGAGGAAATAATCTCCTAAATACTGGGATTTTAGACTTTAATGACTTTGAAATTGTGAAGTCTTGAATGGCATGTATGCCGTCTGATTTGGCTACTACGCTGATATTAAGTTTAAACATGAGTTCATGACCAATAACACTCTCACAGTCATCCAGCCAAAATTCACATTACATTTTTGCCCATTTTGATCTTCACAATCTTCACGGTTCTGTGTATTTTAATTGTAAACATTTTCCTTGGCTATCAATGATTATTTCAAATTTACCTTTCTGACCAGGAAGAAAACCAAATTGAGAATTGATTGAAGAGGGAATTGTCCCTGAGTCAACAATAAATTCTATCTCTTTTCCTGCCACATTTAGCTTGTACATGGGTTGTACACGTGATGTTTTGACTGAAGGGTTAGGGTTAGACTTCGGTAAGCAGCACAAGGTGGAAAATGCCCTAACCCATTGATCAAACCTCGCAATGACGGATGGGTTGTTGGAAAAATTTGGGACATTTTTGCTAAAACAGTTCATGGTACGGTTCATCACTACCTCCAGTGGTTGATCCTCTTTAATTTCTAACATCTTAGAAATGTCTGACGAATTTGTTGCAGATTTCATCCAAGTTTCCTGTGAAATTATTATTTTGACCTTCCACATCTGCCCGGATTTCAGAGTTGTTTTCATCAGCGTTGAGCTTCTTCAGACTTCTTAATGCTTTTTCTTTTGTGAGCACAATGTCCAGCAGATCCAGCTATTTTTATAGTTACATTCTCACCTGTTTCCTCATTTCTGCATTTCTGCACCTGACAAAAACTCCATTCAACTATTTTTAACACAGTAAACGGTTGATTGATCAATAATTTTATCACCCACAGATATAATAAGGTCTGACTGAGTCAATTCCTCAGATGTATCAGACTCTTCATCTTTATAACATTCTTCTTCTGCATCAGATTCCTCATCTTCAAAGTCACATTCCTTCATTAATAAATTTGCCTCAATCTCATGCTGAGCACCCAGAGAGCTGCCCATCCAGGCAAGATTAGTTTCACAGATTTGTACATTTTAACACAATTTCATTGCCACATTTGTAAAATAAAAGCAAAACACTCTTTTCCACAAATAAAAAAAAGGTTTCACAAATCACAAACAATGGTTTACGGATTCTGCTATTAGAATAACCTGGTCTAGGTTCAAAGGCTCTATGTCAGTGATCCCCAACTCCCTTCCCTTAGGCCCGGCATCCAGCATGTTTTACTGTTTTCCTGCTTCAACACACCTCCTCTTGTTTTGACTTTCTGCAGGTCTCTGCAGAGCTTGATGAGTTGCTGACCAAGTGAATCAAGTGTGTTGGATTAGGGAAACAACTAAAACATGCTGGATACCGGCCCTCGGGGAAGGGAGTTGGGGATACTGGTCTAAGTGTTGAGCTAGACAGTTCATGTGTGGCCCAGATGGAAAACAACTCAGATGAAGGTTTCACAAATCACAAACTATGTTTTAAGGACTCTGCCATTAGTGGGAAATGAACTAGACCAGGTTTAATGTGTCCGGGTTTGTAGTTTTATAATAAGAGCAGATTAAAGATGCTCAGGGAGTGAAACATTGGTTGGAATTGCCACTAAAAGTACCAGTAATAGTTTAGAATTTATTTATGTGTGTTTTTACTTAATCTTCCACTAATATCAACATCCTATTAAAAATATCCATACTCTTTTTGCAAACGTTTTTTTTTTCTTCTTAATTTTAAAACAAGATAGAAACAAAATGATGTTTTTTTTCAAAAATGACAACAAATCTCATTTAGTAGATATTTAGGGAAAAGGAAAAAAAGTTCACTCAGCAGAAGCAGCTGAGGTAGAGTTAAGGTCAGAATTCATCATTGACCCTGTTATGAAATCCATCAGACAAGCAGGTTAAGATTTGTTTTGGTCTAAATGGGAAATTACACAATTAAACAATGTAGATGCAGCTACAACAACTAATATTATGATTCTGATTTATATTCTCACACTCTCTCTCTCTCTCTCTCTCTCTCTCTCTCTCTCTCTCTCTCTCTCTCTCTCTCTCTCTCTCTCTCTCTCTCACACACACACACACACACACACCAATAATAATAATACAGTTGATGGCAGGTGAAAGTTTATGCCTTTAACAAGACATTTAATAAATGATAATCAGCTGCTGTAAAATGTAATCTCCTGTCCATCCAGACAGATTTATCCTCATGATCAGCAGCAGCTGGGATGTTTCTGCCCACAGTGTTTTTTCCAACATGCCTACTTTTAAGTGAAGCACACTCCTCCTTTTGTTTTGACTTTCTGTCTAATGCACATCCACACGTGCTGCAGCAAGAAGGTTTAATGTGTCTCCCAGCACAATCTCCAGAATATGGAGGAGATTTCAGGAGACTGGCGGTTATTCTCAGAGAGCTGGACAGGGCCGTAGAAGAAATCACAAACTGTTTTTTTAGGATACTGCTATCAAAGTAGAATAGTTTAGTCTAGATTTGATGCGTTTAAGTATTGTAGTTTTGAAATGAGAGCGAATCAAAAAGGGTCAGGGGGTTGAAAAATTAGTTGGAATTACCCTTTATCTGTTTTTCCGACTGCTCGGTAGATAAAAGTTGAACAAAGTCTACGATGGTTGTAAACACACATTTTCTCTTAAATAAGTTTCGTTTAATAATGTTAAGAAAGTCCTGTGTTGAAAAACAACGTGGATAAGAAGTAAAATCCATAAATTACGAAAGATTAGTTGTAACTGTATTGTGTTTCATGGCCGTTATCAATAAAGTTTTAATACAAAACAAAAAAATAGTTGGATACCAGCAATAGCGCCCCCTTCAGTTCCGGAAAGAAATAGCGCCATTTCCATATATGGTATGGTTGTGCCCTGTGCCCACTCCCCGGCCCGTGCTACAAGCTGCAGCCAAGTGTACTTGTTTATAAGTCGTGGCCTCGTTCCCACGCATTAATAACTCGTGGGAATGCGTTAAGTATCTCGTGGCCAAGAGTTATTTTTTTTCCTCAATGTCACCAGACGGGCAGCCTAGTGAACCCAGCATGATGCGAGGGCGCTTTTTCAGAAATGTTCCAAATCAATCTAAATTGATTACGGTTTTATTTTTATTTAATGCTAAAGTATAACTAATTAGATGCCAGATGCTACATTCAAAAAGTATATCATAGACTATCTGCTGGCCTGGGAGCAGACAGACGTAGGTATTAGATCTACGCTGATATAAAAAAAAAATCCTCATCAGCAGGCTTATTTGAAAGTTGGGGTGACACAGCTGCCAATCACGTTCCCGGTTAAAATGACGCCTATGCTACACATAGACTATGGAGAAAACTAATACAGTTAATACAGTGAACCGTTTAATAGAAGAACACAACAAGAAAAACTACACCTCGTGGAGTTTATTTTTATCATTGGATTCCACAAACCAAGTGGATTATTTTACTATAACATGGATTATTATGACCATAAACAAGGAAAGGTAAGACAGAATTTATGCTTTTGACTTCATGAAATTAGCTTTGTTTTGCTTTTCATTTAGCAGTCATTGGGTGGTGTTGAGGTAGAAAACGTGGATTTAATCATTTAGAAGAGGCTGTTCTCGTTAAGTATGTGTGCATTTTGCATATATTGGTGAATATGAAGCATGTTTTTGGAACAACTTTGTTGCTTGAAGTGATCATGGATAGACCGGGTCTGTCGGGTTC
Organism: Aphyosemion australe; assembly: GCA_006937985.1. Lineage (NCBI taxonomy): Eukaryota > Metazoa > Chordata > Actinopteri > Cyprinodontiformes > Nothobranchiidae > Aphyosemion > Aphyosemion australe. Next base: position 64,685 of record SSNS01000937.1, read on the forward strand.
AAGTTGTGTGGCGCATAATAATGGTAATTTGGCTTCCACTAGTGGTGATACGTGGTTAGCGCATCTGAAAAACTGACTTGCAAAAAGAAGAAAAAACTATCGTTTATATAATGCCTCTCAAGATAAAAACGAGGCGATTCACAAGAACAAACATTAAAAAAAAGATTAAAAAAATGCGCACCACCTAAAAATAAATTCACCAGCCGCCACTGTAAGCTACACAAACAAACCCCCAGAACAGTTGTAGTACTGTCTGAAGATTTCACATTTCACAGCATGTCAACTTCTCTACCAGAAGAAAAATAAATAAAAACTGGAGTTTTTCATGTGTCAGAGATGCATTCAGCTCGTCTGCAAAACCTGCTGTTGGCAAAGCAGTTCCTATTGTGATTTCTTTCTATACTCTGTACAAACTTCTTGTTAGCAGGCGACAAGTGTCCAGATAAACTATGAGGATGTTGTCGCAGGGAGCAGAAGAAACTCTGCATAGATATTCTGAGGGTACAGACTGGGATGCTCTCTGTGAGCATCATGGAGATGACAATAACGCTGTATGTGGCTGACTACATTAACTTCTGTGTGGACAGTGTAATTCCCACCAGAACAGCAGTCGTGTATTTGATCTGTGTTTGAGTTTTGTTCAAAATGTATGGGGAGAAAAAAGTCTTAATAGTTTTGTGTGTGCATATCTAGATTTGTGTGTGCGCATCTATATCTATGTGTGTGTATAGATCTATGCATGTGTAACTCTTGATTTGTAACTTGTGTTTACATTTTTGTGTGTAACTTCAGCACCTACACATACAAACCATTAAATACAAATACACAAATCAACTGGTACACACGGACAAAACTACATTACACACAGATCAGTTTACAAGTACAAAAATCCTTTTGAGACTCTTTTCACGCCTGACGGATTTGTGCATACATGGTGTATTTAAATGCTGGGTGAAAGCTGGGAAATCTGAATTTTCATTGGAGTTAGTCTAAACTTGTGTTGAAGGGGGAAAACATGTTTTTCTGTGGAAAAATAGAATATCTCATGATCCTGTAGTTAGAAACGATTAACCTAAATTTACTTTTTAATAATCTAAAATTGTTTATTTAGACATAAATGTGTTTATGAGCTATGAAAACGTCAAATGGTTATAAGAAATGACCACTAGATGGCAGAGTGGTTCTCTGACTGGGAAAAACAGGTTCCAAACCGGGAGAAGGCACGAAAAGATGGAGCAGCTCTGGTGATCTTTCCTCTGAAGTAAGTAAAAGTTAAATCTGCATGCTTTACAGTCCGGTTATAATGAGACAGGCATCTATAATTGTAGACCATTTCAGAGGTTTTATAGGTCTGGCAGAAAACATGTTTTCCCCTTCAACACAAGTTTAGACTAACTCCAATGAAAATTCAGATTTCCCAGCTTTCACCCAGCATTCAAATGCACCATATACGCACAAATCAGTCAGACGTGAAAAGAGTCTCAAAAGGATTTTTGTACTTGTAAACTGATCTGTGTGTAATGTAGTTTTGTCCCGTGATTTGTGTGTTTGTATTTAATGGTTTGTATGTGTAGGAGCTGAAGTTACATACAAAAATGTAAAAACACGTTACAAATCAAGAGTTACACATGCATAAATCTATACACACACATAGATATAGATGCGCACAGAAATCTTTAGTTACGCACACACAAATTTTTAGTTACGCACACACAAATCTAGATACGCACACACAAATCTGGATATGCACACACAAATCTAGATACGCACACAAATCTAGATACGCACACACAAATCTAGATACGCACACACAAATCTAGATACACACACACAAATCTAGATGCGCACACACAAATCTGGATATGCACACACAAATCTAGATAGACACACACAAATCTTTAGTTACGCACACAAATCTATATACGCACACACAAATCTAGATACGCACACACAAATCTAGATACGCACACACAAATCTAGATACGCACACACAAATCTGGATACGCACACACAAATCTAGATACGCACACACAAATCTAGATACACACACACAAATCTATTGAGACTTTTTTCTCCCCATAATAACGGATAAAAAATTGCTCAACTGTATTTGCTAACAATCCCTTTGGGGAAAAGGCAAAAGAAATCTGCAAGGGGAGAAATACTTCTTTGACAAAGCGAGTTGCTCCCCCCCTCCTTGCAGGACGAGAAGGACTCCAACTGAACCTAAAAGGTCCGACCAGCTCTCTTCCTGTAATTCCGGCCCAAAATTTGACTCCACCACCTCCTTGCTGACGTCCCAGCCTCGTTGGAACACGGTGGCCATCCACCACTCAATCCATCCAGGGTTGCGCGGCAGTCGTCGGTGAAGAGGACTGTTTCAAAATTAGCCTTCAGGTATTTCTCTGCCCACTGGAGCCGTTTCTGCTTGTGAGCGCTGTTTACCGGTGGCCGAACCGAAGGTTTATGCACAGTTGCAATACTCCGGAGGACTCTATGCCTTGATGGCCGTGGGACGCCAGAGGCACCGGTGGCTTCAAATATCCGTGTGGCTGTTACATAATGGCCTTTTAGCAGCTGCTCTCTTGATCCGATGCATGGATCTCCTTTCCTCTTCTAACTTCATTAGTTAACTGTGTGTCTCTGTGTGTGTGTGTGTGTGTGTGTGTGTGTGTGTCTGTCTGTCTGTCTGTCTGTCTGTGGAGTGATGGGATGGGATACTGACCTCCAGATGGCGCTGCTGTGCGGCAGAGATCGTGAAGTCGGTCTGACCCCCGCCAGCACCATCCAATGTCACAAAACTGTGGGGGTAACACGGGTTAAATAAATGCACAGGAAGAGCCAGTGGCGTACCAAGTTGGAGCTGGGCCCCGGTGGGCTTGAACTTGTGTGAACTCACAACACACTCCCCAACGACCTGAGCACTCCTCTTTGCAGTGGTGAAGTCACTTCTGTATGCTGTTAGTTCCTAGACAGTATCTTGTATGAGACATACAGCCTTTTGAATGTCAGCATTTTTGCATTGCAGCATTTGGGACACTGCATTGATGTTTTCAATTACTTTGCTTTGTTGGACAATGAGCATGATGATATTGAATTTTTCCACATTGACCTTTAAGGCTGCGACCTCCTCCCGGACATTCGTTTTTTCATCCACCAAGGCAATTTTGGTTAGGGTATTCAAAACATCCACATATTGATACCTCAGAGCAGAGAGAGCATCATATCTTGAGGACCATCGTGTGGGACAAAGACGCTTCAGGGTAACGTCAGAGTCAGACAGAAGTGACCACCTTTTAATACTCTGGCTGAAAAATAGATAAAGGGCCTCAACTGTGTTGTAGAAGTTTCTCATTTCTGTGATGTGCTTAACTGAGTCATTTAATGCCAAATTTAGGTTATGTGCAGCACAAGGCACATATTTGGCAAGTGGCTCTATCTCATTTATACGAGCTTGGACCCCTGAATAGACACCACTCATATTAGCTGCACCATCGTATCCTTGTCCTCTACACTTTGCAAGGTCAAATCCGTTGCTTGCAATGTTGCCAAGGATTTTGTTTTTCAGTTCAGAAGCAGAAATGTCCAGCGTTTGCTCAACCCCCAAAAAAAGCCTCCCTAATTACAATATCTGTAGCAATTTTGTTTTCATTTCTCTCAATATGGACATATCTATACACCTGACTCAACTGATCTTTTTTGGATATGTCCTGCATGGTATCCATAATGATGGAAAAAAGGAGCACTCTGAATTTCCTCCTGGATGATGGTCTTGACCTGGTTGGCCGTTAGTTGAATGATCTCATTTTGAATAGTGGGGCTGAGATAGTTTCTTCAACACTGAGTCATAATGTACCAATAGTTCAATTATACTCAGAAAATGTCCACTGTTGGGATCTCCATATTTCTCCCTGTGCCCTCTAAAAGGCAGGTTGCAAGTGGCCAGAGTGATGGTAACATTAATTATGCGGTCTAAAACTTGTCTGCAGTAATTAGCTGCATTTCTCAGTTCCCTCTCCATATTTTGATCAATCCCTCCATTTTTTCCATTGATCATATGATATATATATATATAACACATGCTGCCTGCAATATGAAACTGAGATTGAGCATGTGACCCTATCCTGTCACTCAGATGGTGCCACTCCCTCACATCTCTGATCCATGCACCATTATAGAAAGGAGCACTTCTGTCAGCAAACAGCCAGCAGAGTTCACAATATGCTCTGTCTAAAGTGGGCGAATAACACAGCCATGAACGTGGGAGTTTGATGCCTGCCCTGGTAGTAGACATGTAATGATGCTCAGAAAAAGACCTGTTTCCTTGTTTTGCATCTTTAGGGAATGGTCCGCAGGGCTTGCATGAACCTGTGGCTATAGCATAGCTTTTTAACTTTGCGTCTGGGACTTCAGCTCCATAAAGTCCCCGGTCATTGGACAGAACTCTCTCCGCAGTTGGCTCCCCTGCATTTTGCTCCAAACCTTTCAGAGAAGTTGTTGATGAAGATGGCGCCGCCGCCGGTATCGGTTCAACCGAGTTGTGGAGGCCCCTGGACAGGCAGGTGGATGAGCCGCTGAATGTGCTGCTGAGCGCATCAGTAGAAACTCTGTCAGCTGCATTTGGACGCACCAACGACGGTTTTAAAATTAAATCCGATTTAGGCAGTTTTGAAGTGCGTACCAATGCCTCTTTTCTTACTGAACATTTTCGCTGGTAAAACGCTAGCTTTTCCCAACTAAAATGTTAGCTAAACTAGATTTCGGTAATCATAAGCGTCATGTGATGACGTTTATTATTCCAATTAAACTGGTTGGATAAACAGATTTCCCAGCAGGCTTTGTTATTTAGTAAATATTGAAAATTGCATTGCACCGGCTGCCCCGGCACACGCTACGCCAGTGGGAAGAGCATCATAAGGAGAGTCTGATGGATTCAAGCCAGAAACCAACTCCTTGCAAACCAACAACTTGCAAAGTGTCCCTTTAAAATTGATTCACAATTTTCTTCAAATCAAGCCTCAGTACATTTTTCACAATGTGCTGTAATATTTGTAACTATGACAGGAAACATCATCATACCATCGAAACATTAAAAACCATTACTCTAAGAATACAAGAATGAAAAGTAAAGATGTTCAGGTGTATTTACTTTTCCCTGCACCACTTACCATCCAAAACAACTGCATTATGGAGCTCAGGGATCGCTGAAATATTCCAGATCTAAGCATAACATTTTATGAACATCATGAATTTAACCCAAAGTGGCTTCGTGGTATCAAACAAAAATCAGCCCACCTGTCGCTAATTCCTACTGAAACTAGCCTGTTTATGGAAACCTGACAGGGGCACAGGAGTTTTAGACTATGGTTGGATTCACACCGGATGTGCTGTCACCCATCAGAGAATTAATGCACCAACAGGTCATTTGAAGACGTACATGAATGTAGTTTCTAGTACCAGATGGTAAATACTGCACAATGTATAAAATAGTTCCTACACTAGATCTAAGTACCGTATAAGTACGGTTGATGAATGAGGGCCCAGGATATCACGTTGAATGATTTTTTAAAAAGAATGTATTTGTTAAATGGAAATAGCCTAAAGGAAAGCTGGAGTTAACCAGACTGAAGACGGAGTTGTTGGTGAGAAGCTCTGGTACAACAAAAAATAACTGACCCAACAGGAGTTCTTTCCTCTTTGCTAAGTTTCTATAAACAACTTTAACACATTTTTATCCACTCTCCTGAGGAAGCATGGTAACTGTTCTAGAGTCTGCCACCTCATTCATCATTTAGCATTAGTTGTATTATAAAACTCTAGGATTTTATAAATCTGTACCAACTTTGGAGGTTAAAGTAACAATTGAAAAGATGTCAGGAAAAACGGAAAGGGGCAGCTCTGAGTTTCATTATGATATCCTGCCATCTCCAGGGCAGCACCTTCCTCTACAACCAGCAGAAATGTTCTTCTGGGTTCATCAGGACGTCATGGAGACAGACACCTGATTCCTTTCATCTCTACTCATAAATCCTCCCGGTTCAGCGGCCAATTCCCTGACACAGTTGCTCTAAACTCAGAACACTTGGAGGAGGAAGCATCCCGGTTGCTGCGGGGGTGGAGGCAGTGTTGACACCCCCCCTGCCCCACATGTCTGGCTTCTACACAAGAACAGGCCAAGCTCTTCTGATTTCCATGACACCCAATACAGGAGGGCACACACGGGCCACGTGCTCCTGATTATGGGAAAACACACACGGATCTTCTCTCACTGTCCCATCCTGCTTTGTTTGTGCCAGACCGTGCATGCAGGCTAAAAGAACACAAAAACGGCCCGCCCAGCTGTGGGAATGGAAACATGTCTGCCAGGAGATCTGGCTTTCCCGGCTGCCATGTGTCCTGACTGATACAGAAGAGACTTGATTGAAGGAAAAGCTTCACTTCCATCAGGAAGGTTCTTTGGGTCGTTCATAGAAACGTATCAGATAGAATCAAACGTGTCCAAAGGTCAGAGGTGTGAAGTTCCCATGCTGACCACATTAAATCCAACACCAGCTTCTTTAACTCCCAGTGCCGTTCTGGTGCTTTATTTAGTCTAGCTTTTATGTTTGCACTCCATACCAATTTATTTACTAAAGTATGTGTTTTATTTTCAGACAGACCAACATCAATTAGGCTAATTTAAGCTGAAAGCCTCTGACAGAAAGAAGAAATGATGTCAGCTCCTTTTCTGATGTTAAAGATAAAAAACAAGTAACCAGGCTGAGTCTATTAAAAACACAACATCTGGTTAATGAAGGCTCAGACTGTTCAAGCAGGTTCTTTCATTTTAAACTTAGGGAGGTGACAAAACGCTTCTCAACTGGAGACTCCAACAGGATGTCCTCAGAAGGGTCTCATGATCAATATGATGACCAACGTCTGACTCTGGTAAAATAAAGTGTTACTTTGAAGGTCCTAATGTGGCCTCCATCATCACAGCACCAGGAGTCTTCTAGAGCTGGCCAGCTGGGAGGGGGGGTTGTAGTCAGGGATGTGACGATGGTCATTCTGTCAGAGCTCCAACGTTGCTCTGTGAGGAGAACCAGCCCTGCAGCATTGTACCAATCAGGCCTGAGGGGCCAGACAGAGGGCTGAGGGCAGTTTTGTCCCAGCAGGTTTGGGGCTGACTGCCTCAGCAGGAAACGAGGAGTGTCTGGTCGTCAGATGGGTGGTCAACGCCCTGCAGTAGAGAAAGGATGGTGGAGCATCAAACACAGCAGCAGGTGTGCTGAGGAGCGGAGCTGGAGCACGTCAACAATCAGAGAGAGAAGACAGAGGTCCATCGGACTGGACCACTAACCCTAACCCTGCTGACTGCTACAGCACCACGTACCTCTCTACTTGGGCTGCACAATATATCGCAAATTTATCGTTATCGCAATATCAGCAAATAGGCATATCGCAAAGAACAGAAAAATATCGCAATTAATGGTCATCTCAGATTTTTGCTACACATAATGCATTTTGTCAATCAAATGGAAGCATGAAGTTTTTTAAGAAATCAAATAGAGCCCTTCACCCATTTGGCCAATCGGTTGGGTTCTTATAGGTTAGATGCCTTGGTGCCTAGGTGGATGGCACTTCATTTGGATGGCTAGCAAACACCTGAGTTAGCTTAGAGAGTGTCACAATGACTGAGGGTGAGACGTGTGCGGAAAATGTTAGCGAGAAAGAACTCGCAATTCAAACAGCATGACTATTATTTCAAAGTACATGAGTTCAACAAACACAAGTACTTTGCAAGACGAGGCAAACACTTGTGGCAACCACAAGGGGAAACACGACAAATCTCCGTTGTCACCTCCAACGCAAACATAAAGATCTATATACTGGACTCTAGAAAGCTAGCGTTAGCAAACCCAAAGTCTCTGACGTTAAGACAAGTAAGAGCACAGCAGCCCAGCAGATGCCCATGTGTGGAACTCCTTATGAGAAACCATCAAAACGTACAAGGAAATAACGGAAGTAGTTGTTAAGTGATTGTTTACAAAAATATTGAAACAGATCATGCTAATTTTGTAATGTAAACTTGCATGATTTTATTTTGTTACTGTATTAATACTAATGATAGAGGATGGAGTGGTGTGTCTAAAGTATATATACAAAAACTGCAGATTTAAGTATTTATTCATTTATCGCAAGTAATATCGATATCGCAATATTAAGCACTGTTATCGCATATCGCAGGTTTTCCTAATATCGGGCAGCCCTACTCTCTACCCTCACTTCTGCTCAAAGGTCACTGAGGTGAGCCAGCTGTAAGGGACAGACTAAAGCATATTTTAGATACTCACCATACCTCATGACAACAAAGTTAAAGAAACCTGAAGAGGATTTCAGAGCTCCCGTAGGTTCAGATGGAAGTGGTTTTATTCCCACAGCACAGCCTTGGTTTCCATGTTTGGTTCCATTTCCCCAGGATGATGTTGGCTGCTGGCAGAAGTAGGTCAGCCACAGGGAAAGCTCGGCGTTCTCCTTCACAGCTGCTTTCTCACTTTAGCTTCTCCCTGAAGGAGGAACAAACACCCAGTTAGCTATAATACATCTGATCCATCAGAGGACAGCCAGCAGCAGCACGTCTGAAGGGATGGTTGTGATTTAGTGTCTTTAGTTAAGTTACTGATATAGATGCATCCGTCCAGCTCTGCAAAGTTTAATCATTCACAGTCCAAAAAACCCCATGGATCAGAGCTGTTTCTGACCTAAATTAAATCATTGTAGTGGTGAAAATATTGCATCACCGTTTCATTACAAATAACCCAGTCTCTTCAAAAAATACTAACACGTTCACATGAGCTCATGAAGCAGCGCAAAACAGCGTTTCACATTGTTAGTCAGCGCTCGAATTCAGTAAATAAAGGCTCTAGGAGCCGTCAACAGTGGGACGGGTTAGGGGTCATAATAATGTGAGACATGTCAGAAGCACAAGCAACATTATTTCAACACAAAGATCCATTCATTCATTCATTCATCTTAAAATGGGACAGCTTCCAAAAACCCCTAAATGACAGAACCAGAACCGAATTCTGTGGCTGCCACATTCAGTAAAAACAAATAATGTATCTTTCCAACACCTTGTCCTGTGGCGACAGACACAGCCACAGAGGGAATAATGAGCCTCTTCTCATCACAATATGAGCCCTGATTCTTCTAACATTATAAAAGGTCCCTTCTAGTTGCAAACCTCAGGATGTCAGAATGTACATTTGCTTTGAAATTCAATCATTTCACTTGGTTTCAATACAAACATCTTTATTTAACCTAAATATAAATTTAAAGGTCAAAAAAAATTACAAGATTCCATTTTGTGCTATGACATCATCTGGCGCCTCCTCTTCATCTCTAGCTTTCCTGGGAAACGAGCCCTGGCTCACCCCCCCCCCCCACACACACACCACTACAGTCTAAACATATCCTGTCCCTGGCCTCCCAGATAACTTTCCATAAGATTGTGACTGACACCAGAAACCTTTTCCTCTTCCCACAAAACCCGGTCCCGTCCCTGACCACAGCAGAGGGGAGGAAATGCTGCTGCATGAATCATGGATGGGAACCAGATGTTCCTGCTAAAAAAACAGGAGAGGGATTTCTGCTGCTGCAGAACATGCTCCTTCTGCGGGGACGTTAGCTTGCAGAGCAGGCTGTTATTAGCAGACACTTAGCCTTTTTTAGCATGGGAATGAGATCAGAACATAAACAGACACAGGGCCAGAGCTGAAAACCCCACCGTTCATTTACAAGAGTCATTCTCAGGAGGTCCCGTCAAACAGAGCACAACTTTAGGCAACAGCTTACTCAAGCTAATTCACATCTTCAGGAAATCCATCCTTTATATTGAGAAGTCCCCATCATTCTGGAGATTTAGTGGAGGAGCTACACACACACACACACACACATTCTTGTCTTGCATACATTGTGAGGACCGTCATTGACTTTCATTCATTTTAGTGACTAGAGTGCCTAACCCTAACCATAACCAATCTATTCCTAACCCTAGCCTTACCTAAAACTTAATTTACTCCATACCTCTAAAACTAACGAGTAGAGCTCTGTAACATTTTATTATTTTACTTTTTGTTCTTTATAAAACACAGATAGATCTTTCTTTACCTTATTGTGCTGACGTTTCGATCGTCGCTGCGATCTTCATCTGAGCTAAGCTAACCCATTTTCAGCGGCTTAGCTCAGATGAAGATCGCAGCGACGATCGAAACGTCAGCACAATAAGGTAAAGAAAGATCTATCTGTGTTTTTAAGAACAAAAAGTAAAATAATAAAATGTTACAGAGCTCTACTCGTTAGTTTTAGAGGTATGGAGTAAATTAAAAAAACACACAGTATGAACGTACCAAAAGATGCTCTGTAACATTGCCTGTCCAGCCCGCCACATCGTCTCCACTCCCTGCTTGAGGTGTTCCCACCTCCTCCTGGGATCAAGTCTTCAGTGTCTCAATGTTTAAACCCGGATGACTGCTGGCGGTCAGATGGAATTTTGCGTTTGATGGAGTTTTGCAGGTTGCAAATAGGTTTGCTTGAAAAAGGATGGTTCATATGCAGCTAAAATTATTCCACTGAAAAGTCTGGCTTGATTCCCAACGGATGGTAATTTAGCGTAAGCTGGAAGCTTGTGCAGGAACTCTCCTGTCAGCTGTAGCTTTGCAAAAACTGCTGAATAGAGGAAGTGCTACTTCTTTTAAGGTTCTTTGTTTATAAATTTTGACAACTGTTGACCATCACCTGTTAACTGGATAGGCTGAGAGACTGGGTAGGCCTTTCAGGAACTGCTCTGGAGTGGTTCTCTTCTTATCTGTCTGAGCGTACCTTCTCTGTGGCCATCTCCAAGTTCCTCCTCCAACTCCCTCACCCATGGTGTCCCACAAGGTTCTGTGCTGGGCCCTCTACTTTTCCTCCTCTATCTGCTCCCTCTCCAGCACGTGCTGAGCTCTTTTAAAGGAATCTCCTATCGTTACGCAGATGACATCCAACTGTACATCTCCTTTAAGCCCCATGAGATGTCTAAGCTGCAGCTGTTGCACACCTGCTTAGACTCTATTAAAACCTGGATGGCTGGAACTTTCTACAGCTGAATGAAGACAAGACTGAGATCCTCATCTGTGCCCCAGACAAGCTGGTTCCCAAAGTCAGAGACTCTCTTGGTCAGCTTGCTTCTCACACCCAACCCTCTGTCAGGAATCTTGGTGTGACCTTTGACCCAGCTCTCACCCTGGATTCTCATGTCAGTTCTCTTGTTTGCTCTTATCTTCTTTTCATTTTCATTCAAATTTTTTAGTTTTACATTTTTTCTTCCTATTTTTCATTATATTTTTTAATCATGTTTTATTGCTCTTGTGAAGCACCTCGTGATTTTTATCTTGACAGGTGCTATGTAAAAAAACCCTTTCTTCTTATTTTTAACGTTCATGGACTCACCCATCTTGACTCACGACGGGGAAGGCTGTTGTTGGTTTAGCGTCCAGGAAACAGCAGAGAACGTCTGGGCTAGTAGAAGCTAACCGTTAGCATTAGCAACTCCACCACACAGCAGAACTCCTCCAGGCTTGTGTTATTTGTGGAGATAAAACATCAACGTTGCAGAGCAAACAGAGTCAGTGGTAGAGTCGTCTTGCCGTTAGCCAATCAGAGGAGAGATGTCAGAATATCAGGAATTAAGACTCCTAATCCTGCTGTTTTCTGGTCTTCCCTCCTTTGGCTCACTTCTAGTTCCTGAAGCAGGAGCACCAGAGCTTTTTTTCCCACAAAGATTGACTCACCAAGCATTTATTTATACTAGAGACCACTGCAAATGTATTGAAAAAACGAGCGAACTTGGTCTTTAACCATAGTTTTGCTGATGTTGCATCTTTATTTTTTACCTGTTTACTAAAGTGTTCTGATCAACCTGCAGCTTGTGTTTGAATAACAGGTAGAATTCTGATTCTGTTTCAGAAATAAAAACATCCTAATGTGATCCTTTTTTTAAATAAAGCCTCTCTTCAGTGCAATTTTAGTTATCTGACGTTTGTTATGGAAGTGAAAATAATTTATAGTTGGACAGTAAAGAGCAGTAAAGCACAATGGTGACTGATCTGCATGGTGTATCGTGCCGCTCTGTTAGGCTGAGTGGGACCAGTCTCTCTTACACATCGCTGGGAAGAGCAACCAAAGTTTAGAAATACAGAGGCGGCTTTGAGCTGAAACCTGGAGCCTATTTAGGGCCACAGCCCACACACACACACACACACACACACACATCCATCCTGCTCAGTCTCTTACAGATGGATGCCTGCAGCAAAAGCAGACTTTGATCTGTGAAGACCAAAAAATTCAGTGGAATTTTATTCTCAAACAGCCAGTTATGTAAGATCAGGGAAATGAGATCAGTCTGCTCAAATAAAAACAGCTTTACAACCTTTATTTGTGGTGCACACACAGAATAATGTACTCAAAAATGAAAAGGCATTTCCATCAGAAGCAATCATGCCAGGGGACAGGTGAGGACACGGGGTAAATGTAAAGTTATTTACAGAAAATTCATATGAAGTGAGCAGAAGAGTAGCAGGACAGGAGCTTGTGGAGTGTTCAGATACCAGCTGATCCTTGTTCTGGTTGTTCTGTTTATTGTTCCATTCAAACATTCTGTGGAGTCACTGATGATGTTTTACACTCATCTTCTGCAACAGCCGTGCAAGTCATGGGTCAGCGCAGTGCTTGAAGTGCAAAAGAAAAAGTGCTGGTACTCCCCTAGTAGGTGTGTTTCCACTACCGGAACTTCAAGGGAAAATTTGCCTGAACTTCCCGACTTCACCAGGCCAGCCGAACGGTTGTCTACCGGGCCATTTTCAGGAACTTTTGGAGTACCTGATTAGGGGTAGAGACTTGAAATGGCCCGGCAGAGTAGCTGAGTGGAACATTTGGTAACTCATGCTGGTTGGTTGTAACTCAGTAGGAAATGACATCAGCAGAAGCCGTCCAAAACAACCGGCATTAGAAGAGTTGCTTGTGCGAACTAATCAAGTTTGCAGACGATACCACCGTGATTGGACTCATCTCTGATGGGGATGAGTCTGCCTACAGAATGGAACGGCTGGTGTCCTGGTGCAGCCACAACAACCTGGTGCTAAACGCCCAGAAGACAGCGGAGGTTGTTGTTGACTTTATGAAGCACACAGTCCCCCTCCCACCCATAACCCTGTCTGACACTCCCATCATGATGGTGGACCCAAGACCTCAAGTGGGAGCACCCCCCCACCCACTCCATCATAAAAAGGCCCAGCAGAGGGTGAACTTCCTGAGGCAGCTGAGGAAATTCAACCTGCCAGCACAGTGGATGAGGCAGTTCTACACCGCAGTCATCGAGTCCATCCTCACCTCCTCAATCACCGTGTGGTACGCTGGAGCCACCACCAGGGACAAGAAGAGGCTGCAGCGTGTTGTACGCTCTGCTGAGAAGGTCATTGGCTGCAAACTCCCCTCCATACAGGACCTGTACACCTCCAGGACATTGAGGCGTGCAGGTCGGCTCACAGCTGACCCAACCCACCCTGGACACTGTCTCTTTGACCCGCTCCCATCAGGCAGGAGGTTCAGATCCATTCGGACCAGAACCTCTCGCCACAAGAACAGTTTCTTCCCCTCTGCTGTTGGACTCATGAATGTCAATCCTAGGGCTGCCCACTCCAGTCGCTTGGTCCCAGTCACATGACCCGGTGTTGTGTTTGTACCTGAAGCTGATCCACTCTGATTAGTACCTGCACTGTGTCTATAGTAGCTGCTTCTCTAGTTATTGACACTTTTTATATTAATTATTTTATCATGAGTATATTATTACTTCTCATATTTGCTTATCTCTTATTTTTTATCTTTCTTTTTGCACCAAGTACCGCAGCAACTTCCTAATGTTGTGATTTCTCACACATCTGGCAATAAAACCCTTCTGATCACGCTGATCTGACCGATCACGCTGCTTTAAAATCGCCAAAAAACACAGAATTTCCTCCCAAAACGACTTAATTCACAGGACTTTGTCGTCTTGCGGAGCGCCATAAAAAACGAAGCTTCTTCTGGTCATTGAACGCCACATTTTACATCACACAGCTGCTCTCGTCCTCTGAATGGATTCAACAATGCTGGAGTTTGTCAGAATAAAACTTTTACTGTTATTAATGTTACTGTGGGCGCTTTGTGGCCCTGATCAGTGACATCACTCACTGCTGATGCAGTCGTGATATGCTGATGTCTGTGAAAAGTCCTGAGAGGGCTGAATTTGAATGGAGACACAACAGCTGAGAGGACATCGTATCTACCGGTCAGTTTCCTCCTCCCAGAATTTACCCTGAAGCTCCAACAATGGAAGCAAGCCTAATGAGGTCACTGTGCTGTGTCACTTCTGAAATGAGCCATGATATTCAGACCACCCAAGTGTTCTTGTGCCATAGATGAGCCTCAGTTTTGGGAAGCTTCACTCAGCAGAAGCAGCTGTAACAGGGAGAGCTAGGATTCACTTCAAACGTCAACATCAACCCTGTTATCACCAGAAATCCATCATACAGATTAAGATTTGTCTTAATGGGAAATACGCAATGAAATTAATGTAAATATGACTACAACTAATAATATGATTATATATCTGACTCAGAAAGGTGCTATTAAGGAGCAGGTCCTTTACCAAGTGTATATCTTTAGTCTAAATAACTGAATTGAAGAAGGAGGTGACAGCCATTAAGACACCATCTGAATGACACCCAGAACTAAACGTTAACAGTCCGTTTAATGCTATCTGTCATCTGGGAACAAAGATTACATAACTGCAGCTCTTCATGACAGAACACACTCTTAATGAGGTCTAAGTGTTCTGCTGCTTCGCCCGTCACAGGAGGGTGTGGGGCTGAGACCCAACGCAGGCTGGATGTCAGCACACAGCTCAGACATAGCAAGACCTGGAGGAGCAGGAGGTTCAAAGGTGAGCCACTGATTTGGGAAACAACCCGAGTATTGAGCAAGCCTGGCTGAAAGTACAGAGCATCTGTTACATATTTACCCCAGAAAGGCTGGGAGAGAAGCAGCTCTTGTTTTTCTGAGAGTCCCTGTGCTGCTGTCGGGGGGATTTAATTACAAAGGACTTCATCCCCCAACATGGCGGAGAGCCCGGTTCAGCCCCATACAGCCCAAACCACACTCACACTATATTTAAGAGCTAACGTAAAGCTGAGGCTAAGCACAGGGACCAGTAAGATGGGGGTAAGAGCAAGTCTCTGCTACGTTTGCCAAAAGCAGATGAAACTAGTCTCAGAGGAACAAGAAAAAAGACACCTCCCTGAAGATGTCACTCTGCTACCCGGACAGATGAGACTGGGAACGTGCTTTTTTTTTAATTACAGGTTAGGGGCACCGAGAATTACATCAGCCAGGATTAGCTCTCACGTTGCTGCTCTAGTCATCACCAGCCCGACAGTTCCTTCCCAATTTGTGTTTGTGTTCTCCAGAACAACGTGTGTGCTGGGCAGCAGACAGCATGCTAACACCTGGGTCATACTGCTTCCTCTCCAGTGCCAAACAGAACCCAGTAGTGATTCCTGCTGTTGTCTACCTCTGTCCTCTGACGTTGATGTCTGATCGCCATCGTGACCTGATTCAGTAGCTGAATCAGAACTCCTGCCCAGCCTCTGTTTTCTGACGGTTTTATC
Organism: Aphyosemion australe; assembly: GCA_006937985.1. NCBI lineage: Eukaryota > Metazoa > Chordata > Actinopteri > Cyprinodontiformes > Nothobranchiidae > Aphyosemion > Aphyosemion australe. The sequence goes on from SSNS01000937.1 coordinate 80,407, forward strand.
CATACTGGTCTGATGTGATCTCAGCCAGTAGCCTCCTTATATCAGCTCTCAGGTCAGAAAGTGTGGCCTGGACTTCCTGGCCCACCAGAGTCCCTCTGCAGCTCCTAAACACCTTTCACACACCACTCTCTTCTCAACCCAGTCTCAGAGGAGGAGTGACAGGAAGTTGGGAAGCCATCACTTTACAGATCTAAAGACACGGTTTGACGAATCCAGGTAAATATTTGTACTCCTTGTTTGGTGAATTGATCCTGATTATTATTTCCTGGGTGATAAAACACAAAGATAATGTTCCTATTTTGATGGAGGCCAGCAGCTAGTGTCTGCTTTTATTTATTCCTGCTCATCTGATCTGTGGAGCACCTCAGGGCTCAGTTCCAGTTCCAGATGCTTTGTTCTATAGTAATTCAACTTTTAAATGCTAGGTTCCAAAATAACACATTATCATTACAGAGCGAAAACCAGGCTCCAGGCTGATTCATGCGTTTGTCCAAATAACTTTGTAGTTTTAACGCATGGTTTGGAACAGGACCTTTGGACCAAACCCACCTTCAGATCCCTGTGATGTCTCACGTCTTCAGTCTTTCTTGGGTTCTTGCTTTACTTCAGAGGAGAAACTGGTGCAGTGTGTGTGTGTGTACGTTTGTGCATGTGTGTGTCTGTGTGTGCATGTGTGTGTGCATTTGTGTGTCTGTGTGTGTGTGTTTGTGTGTTTGTGCATGTGTGTGTGTGTGTGAGACCAGCCATTGTGTGACATGTTCTACCTAAACCATGGCAGAGTTGCTTGACCTTTAGGATTTGGACACACTCCTGATGGGGTAGGGGGTTGGGTCTTCTTGTTTAGATACAATACCCCGGGAGCATAGGGTCAACATTAGCTCAAACTCAAAGCAAGAGGCCAGCACGGCAGCGAAAGTCTGTTTGTGAAGAACATGGTCTTCCAGTTGCAGATGACACAGAGTATTGCTGAATGGTCCAAAAGGCTGGACCAGCCCTAAAGTATCATAGCTATTCTTGGAGAAAGCAGTTCAAGCAAGCTCTGTTGTGAAAGAAAGTCATTCTAAACCCTGTTTCACACTGAATGCATGCAGTCTGGTTTCTGTACGACTTCCAGAAGGACTGCCATTCACACCAAATATGGCTCTGAATGTCTCCAGAAGTCTTCTCCCACAAGAGCACCAAATGATTAGAAATCTGACACTACATTCAAACATATACCTGTAAAAAAACGTGAACTATCATACACTGTGAACTGATATCCCTGTCCTTAATAATAAACCCAAAGCTGGCCAAAATAATGCTAAATAACATTTTATTGATGGTCTCCTTCATAGTGTTACTTCCTCTTTACGTGTGGCATTAGACAATGTTGCCCCTTTAAAAAAGAAGGTCATTAAGCACAGGAAGTTGGCTCCCTGGTTTAATTCTGAACTGCGTACTTTAAAACAAAACTCTAGAAAACTGGAGAGAACATGGCGCTCTACACACCGGGAAGAGTTCTACTTATCCTGGAAAAATAGTCTAGTGCTTTATAAAAATAAGCTTCGACAAGCTAGAACTGCATATTATTCGTCACTAATTGAGGAGAATAAGAATAATCCTAAATTTCTTTTCAGTCCAGTTGCCAAACTTACACAGAATCATAGCTCTGAGCCAGCTATTCCCTTAGCCTTCAGCAGCAACGACTTTATGGGATTCTTCACTAATAAAATAGATTCTATTAGAAACAAAATCATCAGCATCCTCCCCAACACGACTTCTTCTTCCTCAGTAAGTGAGGCAGCATCAGAGGTAACTGTAGAACCTCATCTGTGTTTGAACTGTTTTGATGCAGTTGAGCTTTCAGAGTTATCAAAAATATTAGCTTCATCTAAACCTTCAACTTGTATTTTAGACCCAATCCCAACCAAATTATTTAAAGAAGCATTTCCTTTGGTTACTGCCCCCATTTTAGATATAATTAACCTATCCTTAGTAAATGGATACGTACCGCAGGAGTTTAAGGTTGCTGTAATTAAACCTCTACTTAAGAAACCTTCTCTGGATCCAGATGACCTAATGAATTATAGACCAATATCTAATCTCCCATTTTTATCTAAAGTCCTTGAGAAAATAGTGGCCAATCGAGTATGTGAGCATCTAAACACTAAAGTACCAAGTATTCATCACACACTGGTGAAATTACATCTCCGCATTTGACCCATCAAATGCGGGGAGCGGTGAGCTGCAGCTGTGGCCGTGCTCGGGAACTATTTGGTGGTTTAACCCATAGATATCATATAAACACTAGATGCCTTACCCGCGCTCTTCGTCGATTGGACGAACGTCCCTACGCGGCGGCCATCTTACCTCGGACAGCTGCCCCCTTTCGTAACATTGGTGTCAATGGTGAATGTACTATTTAAATAACTCTAACTTGCTCAATTTTCAACCGAATTTCAAACGGTTTGGTTTGTTATAAACGCCAGAGATGTGGCTGTGAAATATGACGGATTTGGCCCATTATTTTAAAAGTGTTAAAGTATGTCCTATCAAGCCTATGTGCTCTAAGGTTTGTAATAATGCAACCCGCTTGTAAATCCGTTAATATTTCATCGAGTTAAGAGTGTTTTTGTTTAAGTTGTTCACTCACCTTCCATCTGCTACCATTGAGAACGGAACGTAAGCTGTCCGAGGTAAGATGGCCGCCGTGTAGGGACGCTGTCGACTCCCAGTTAAGGCATCTAGTGATTATATATGATATCTATGGTTTAACCCCCCAATCCAACCCCTTAGTGCTGAGTGTCAAGCGAGGAGGCATTAGGTCCCATTTTTTAAAAGTCTTTGGTATGACCCGACCGGGAATCGAACCCTGATCTCCCAGTCCCGGAGACTGACACTCTACCACTAGGCCACCGGAGCTGGTATGATCTGTTTGAGGAATTTCAGTCAGGTTTTAGAGAGTATCACAGCACTGAAACCGCATTAGTGAAAGTTACAAATGATATTCTCACGGCCTCAGATAAGAATCTTGTGTCTGTTCTGGTCTTGTTGGATCTCAGTGCTGCTTTTGACACAGTCCATCACAATATTCTCTTAGAAAGGCTTGAACATGCTGTAGGGATCAAAGGAACAGCGCTAGGCTGGTTTAAATCTTATTTATCTGACAGATTTCAGTTTGTTCATGTACATGAGAAATCTTCTTCATACTCTAGAGTTACTTGTGGAGTACCACAGGGTTCAGTACTTGGACCAATTCTTTTCACCATATATATGCTTCCAATTGGTAAAATCATTAGACAACATGGGATAAACTTCCACTGTTATGCTGACGATACTCAGTTATATTTATCCATAAACCCTGATGAACCTAATCAGTTAGGTAGATTACAGGTTTGTCTTGAAGACATAAAAATCTGGATGACTCTAAACTTTCTGCTGTTAAATCCAGACAAGACTGAAGTTATCATCTTTGGACCAGAACCTCAGAAAAGGAAACTGCTTAGTCAGTCACCTGATCTAAACGGTATTAAATTAGCCTCCGAGAAC
>SSNS01000937.1:84212-105514 GCA_006937985.1 Aphyosemion australe
ATTACTGCAATTCATTACTATCAGGAGGTCCACAGAATGTAGTCAAAAGTCTTCAGCTGGTGCAAAATGCTGCAGCTAGAGTTCTGATGAGAATTAAAAAGAGAGACCACATCTCTCCTGTTTTAGCTTCCCTACATTGGCTGCCTGTTAAATTCAGAATAGATTTTAAGATCATCCTTCTCACATATAACGCTCTTAATAATCAAGCTCCATCATACATCAGTGATCTGATTGTTCCATATGTTCCTAACAGAGCACTTCGCTCTCAGACTGCAGGTTTACTGGTGGTTCCTAGAATATCTAAAAGTAGGATGGGAGGCAGATCTTTTAGCTATCAGGCTCCTCTACTGTGGAACCAGCTCCCAGCTTTAGTCCGTGAGGCAGACACCTGGTCTACTTTTAAGACTAGGCTCAAAACTTTTCTATTTGATAGGGCTTATGGTTAAATTCTGATGTTAGCCCAGGTTTAGACGAGTGGGGAGCAGAGGGAGGTGGAGTGTAGCGGGGACTACAGTCGTTAAAGACTTCTCCCTGGCCCTGCCTCCCACATGCCTCCATCTAAAAGGCTAGGTTATCCTGAGTTATCTCTGTAGTTATGCTGCTCTAGGCTTAGACTGACCACTTTCCACACTCTGCTACTCTCTTCTACCACCACTCTCTAATTGCATTATTTCCTGTTGTTTCAGCTGTTAACTTTATTTTCTCTCTAAGTGTTTTTCTCCCCAGAAGAAGCTACACTGGCCTTCTGCTGAGCTGTGGTGGCCTCATGGAGGGGGCCATCAGCTGGCACACTGCTGCCAACCACTGAACATTCTCCCTCTCCTGATATTACATCTCACTTTCTTTAGCATAGAATTTGCTACCATTAGTTCACCTATTGAATTAATTATAGATTCACTCAGATAAAGACAATAAAGTTTCTCTTACTAAATAGAACTTCTATTAAGAAATCACAGTGTAGCCATAGAAACACTACTTGATCTATATGGTGTGGGTGGGTGTGGGTATGGGGTGTGCGTGTGCCTGCTCTGTCTTCTCAATCCCCAGTGAGTCGTAGCAGATGGCTGCTCATACTGAGCCAGGATCCTCTGGAGGTTTCTTCCTGTTAAAAGGGAGTTTTCCTTCCCACTGTCGCTACATGCTTGCTTAGTATGAGGATTGTATCAAAACACAGTCAGTGTCTTGATGCAATCTGCTGGGTCCCTTATATAGGAAACTTTTTTACTGATTGGCTTAATGAACTGAACTGTATTGGAATGTTTACTTTGTGAAGTGCCTTGAGACGACTCTTGTTGTGATTTGGCGCTATATAAATAAACTGAATTGAACTGAATTGAATTTTGTTTTGATATAAACATCACTGAAACACGACTCACTTCCTGTCTGTCTGGCTCATGTCATTTCTTTAACTTCATGACAATCCACATGTGGCGCCCAAGAAAAATAGAATTCATGCAACTTTCTGGTGCTCCGCATCTGGATCCACACCACACTGCAGCCAGTGTGAATGCTCTGGTTGGACTCAGGGGTGTTTGATCCAAGCGGAAACCGAAATGCATTCGTTCTTCATTCGGTGTGAAACAGGCTTAAGCTTGGTTTATGCTTGACGCATCAGTGAGGTCTGCACGGCTTCACGCAGCCAAATTACATCATTTCAGCAACCACGCCCCTCTGCTGGGCGACCTTTACAGCGAGGACAGGAGGGGTCAGCGTTAGGATAAATGGTGGCCAGTCTAGCATCGGTAAGGTGAGCTCTCAGAACCACCTTCAGTTGTATCAGACCATGGCGTTTCCATACCGGCGAGCTGTGTATTTCCTTAAGAGAAGCTCCTCCTTATTGTTTGACCCAGGTCTGTCTCCCATCGCTTTTCAACTTCATCTAAAGAAGAGGGGTTATTGGTTATACAGCTTAGAAATTCTTTTTTTATGCGAATATGTTGTCCTTTGGCAATGTTGGAAATGAGTTAAAAGTTTTTCTGAAGAAAGTTTCTAATTTGCAAATATCTAAAAAAGGTCCGACTTTGGTTTCCTGAAAGATTGATAAAGTTGGGTGAAGGAAATGAACAAGCCAGAGAACAAATTTAATGTGAGCCCTTTTCCATCGTTTTATTTCTCTGAACAGGTTCTAAAAGGTTTCTGAAGATTAGACATGATCAAGCTGCAGGTGCTGGATGTAGCAGGTTCACGTCTCATCCTCATGACATCACTGTGACCTGGTGAGGACTCAGATCCCTCTGGGCCGTTTCTTCTAACTCAGCTTAAAGCTCCAGCTGGCGTTTTGTTGTTTCCATCACAGCTGTTGTTTGTTGTTCTCCAGCCAGGGAGTTTCCGTCAGCCACGACGACGCTGCCGTCAGGGAGGAGCGGGGGCGTAGGCTGAAGACAGCTGAACAGAGCCAGAGAGGAAGGCCAGGAGGAGGAACCCAGGGCTTTCCTCTCAGCGTGCCACATCATTTGAGCGAACCCACTAATCTCGGGCCAGTGGCTCTTCAGGACCTCTGGGTGTTAAATTTCAGTGACAGATGTAAATAAATGAGCTGCTGGAATCTGAAGTTGACTTTGTGCCAACGGGGAACTGGCCTGGGAACGACAGGCAGAAGAACTGGATCTGGTCTGAGCTGGTAACCTCAACACGCCTGTCAGAGCGCTCTTCCCTCTGGTCTGGTGATCCTCATAAACGCGCCAAACACAACGGTTCAGGTTAGGCAGCTCCACAACACCGCTTCCTCTCTCAGATCATAGCTGTCTGTCCGTCCATCAGGGTCAGATGTTCTGGTGTCAGAGGTTTGAGGTGAGCGGCTGAGTAAACCATTCACTCATTCATCGTGAAGCTGGATCCTCTAGCATGTTCCATTTACTGGAGGTTCTTGGTTTTCAGATCAGCAGAGGAAAGTCCAGCTCCTCTTCAGCGCTGATCATATTTAAAGCTTTTCCACCATCAGTAAACATTTAAGACGTTTAAAGGACGAGACTGTAGGAAGCAAAGGTCCCACCAAACATCCCATCATCACCACACCACAGCTGACCCATTCTCCTGTGGACCTGAGCGGATCTGGAGCAGCAGGAGGCAACACCGGCTGGTTGCTTCCTCAGAAACCTCAGAGATGGTTTAGAAAAACTTTCCACTAAACAATATTCAGGAGTTTCAGAAAGAACAGTAGATTTCCACTTCCGACTAAATGAGAGAAGCACAGCTGAGCTCTGAGGAACATCTGTACACCTGAGGAGGAACATCTGGAGCTAACTTACCTCTGAGAGTGCCAGCGCCATTTGTCCTCTAACCATATTACTGGGGGTGGGGGGTGGACATGGCTCAGGAATTCCAGAGGAACATGTGAACCCCTGAGCAAGGCATCTCTGACACCCCCCCCCCCCCCCCCCCCACCAGTTTGTTCTGCGTCAGTTAGCCCCCCCCCCGACTGAAGGAAACAAGCCACACAGAGTATTACAAGATCTGAAAGTGTATTTGGCGAGATGTTTTAAAACAAGTGCAAACACGTACAGCTAGAAGCATCTGTTCATGTCTTTATTCATCATAATGAACCAGGTGCTTTAATTAGTGGAGGTGGGCGATAAGATGAACGTTAGGACTCTTACCGACGTCATTTAGCCCGTGTCGGTTACAGAGCGGATGGGCTGGAGTCGTTAGCCAAACAACAACAAGCTTCTCCTCGACCAGACCTCCTCTGCTGCCACGGGCAGCAAGTGGCTGGTGGGGCCGGCAGCAGCGAGCAGGAGCCATGGTGACTCTGGTCGAGGAGAAGCTTGTCCTTCAAAAAAATGGTCCATTTGGCAACATTTTGGATTCAGCAAGACTGTAGCAACAAGACAGGGGAGCACATCCAGCACCTTTACAGAGAACCTGGTTACCTGAATACTCAATGTGACAACATTCACATGATGCAGCTCTGTAATATCCATCTGTAGAATATAAGAAACTGTCTCTTCTACAGGTGAAACAGGAAAAACTAGAACCTGGTCCAAAAGTCCATTAACGTCAGTTAGACTGAGAGACCATCTAAAGGCTCAGGAACCCTCTGCAGGTGTTCTGGATTCATCAGCTGATTAGAGTGTGACACTTTGAACCTTTTCACAATATTCTAATTGTCTGAGATGTTGAATGTGGGGTTTTCATCAGCTGTAGCCAGAATCATCACAATTATAACTAATAAATAATATCTGGCTTTGCATGGAATGAGTCTGTCTCATAGATTAGCTTCACCTTTAAGGTGGATTATATTACTAAAGTAAATACTTTCACACCAGATTCTTATTTTCCTGTTCCACCTGCACCCTTTGTGCTTGAAAGAAACTCTAGTTTTACTTTTACACTTGTTCAGTCGTGCTTAAGTTTTACTTAATGAATCTTAACTAAAAGAACTGAGTTTTAGTTTTATAAAAGAGCAATTAAATATAATTGTGATGAATCGGTCTGGGGGATATTATGATTGATAAAAGCGGCTGTGGATGCTGCCACAGCCCCATCTAGTGGACAAACCTTTGTCTTCACGCGTACAGATAGTTATCGTCCATTTATCGTAATGGAGGTGAACTGCTCTATTTAAGGTGATACTGATCGCCCAGCCACTGGCCAGGACTGTCTCCAGACTTCACAAACAGAAAAATGTGATGGTGAGGAGTCTGTGGTGAAGAGTACACACCTGTCTGTCTCTAAAGTACAGAAACACAAAGTACAGAAAAAAATAAAATAAAATACAACCATGTTTACAAAGTATACACCTCCCTAGTGTCCAGTCTGAACCCCCACTGGGTCCTGATGGACGTCTTTGTGTCTCTATAGAAATGTTTAAAGTCCAAGAAAAGACAAAAAGCTCTGGATGGATTTATGGGTCTCTCTCCTTTTTTACCTTTATGTCCCCAGCCAAGATGGTGGCTATTTCCCCTTGCATAAATGCCCAGGGCACGTTGGAGCCAACCAGTGGGCAGCGCTCCCCACTGGGGCAGTACACCTCCCCGGTGGCGACCTGCTGCTTGATGCTCTCCCGGGAGCAGGGAAAACAGAACTTGTGTGACAGCGCTGATGGACACTGGACAAAGTGAGTGTCCTCCAGCCGCTCGTGACAAAGAGTGCAGCACAGCGGCACGCTGCCCGGAGGCACTGAAGAGTCTGGGAGGCTCTGTGACGATGGCACATGGGGGTCAATGCTGCCAGGAGCAGGTGGAGAGGACAGGTTGGTGCTTCCAGAGCCCTCCCTCTGGGCCAGTCTCCTCTGAGAGGCTGGAGAGGGAGACAAGGGGCTGCCACTGTTCCTCTGAGCGCCTGCTGTGGTGGAGTGCACCTGGCTGCCGTCCTTAGGGGAGCCTGTGCTTCCTGCATTGTCGGTGGCATGGATGAGCGCCGCCATGGGCGAATGGCCGTTCTGAGCTGTGGCAGTTTCAGGGGTGGTGGTGTGAGAGTGGGGAGATAAGGTGGAAGGGGGAGCGCCTGAGAAGCCTGGCAGAGAGGGCGGCGTAATCTTCAGGACCTCTGAGGGTGAGGAGAGCCACGGCTGACCTTCAGCACCATTCATCTTGGGAGCGCCGGTGTCACCGTCGGGCTCGGGGGAGGCTTTCCTTTTCACAGGGCGGGCGTGTTTCCCCCGATCTGAAGGAGGAAGAGGAGAGGGCAGGTTAACGGCCAGCATGATGCTGGTCCCAGGAGAACCAAACAGGAAGTGTCATACTGCATGGTGCTCTGAGGAAGCATGTGTGTGTGGATGTTCTCTGCAGACCCAAGTCCAGAACCCTGCAGCGGACTGTTTGGGTCTGACCTTTGACCTCTCACCTGTTTTGGAGGAGCTCGCGCTCGCCTCGTACGCCAGGACGCGCTGCATGCTGGTCTGGTCCTTCTTGAACCTGCTATCGAAAGTGTGCAGCGCCATCAGGTCCCGGACCGTTTTGCCTTTACCGATCCAGTCCTTGTGGCTGTCCGACATGTCCGACAGGCTGTCCGGCCGGAGTTTATCTTTCAGCTCATCAGAACGTTTCCCATGATGCTCCCCGGGGCCAGGCCCGGACAGACCGAGCTGCCCGGAGCGACCGTTGTGCAGATGAGCGACCGACATCCCGCCGTTGACCAAAGGCACCAGATTAGGAGGAAGCGTGCTAGTCCTGCGGGGATTGGGGCTTTGGCGGTTGAGTTCCGGGGGCTCGTCGGGTTTGGGGAATCCGTTCGGTAAGGGCAGCCCGTTCGCCTGCCGACTCGTCTGGTATTCCAACCCCAACCGGGGTGGCCGGTCCGACAGCGGGTAGCGGTCCAGATGCTGCGGCGGACGAGAGCTAAGGTCTCCTACCGAATGGCCGAACTCCTTCCCGGTGTGGTGGGGCTTTCCCGGGCCTGCAGAGCGGCCCTCCTGGAAACCGTGAGCCCTCTTAAGCTGACGAGCAGTCTCGATGACAAACTCAATCCGATCGGCACCCTCGTAGTTGACACATCCACGACACACGGGCTCGGTAAAATCCCAGATCATGGCCCACGGCATGCGAGGTAAATCACACAGATAACAGGACTGCCTTCTGGAGGCAGCGACGGCCGCGGAGGACATGTTGGAACCCCGAAGCGAACACACACGATCCAAAATGTCCGTCCGCTTGTTTACGCCGTCGGAGGAGCAGAAATATCCAGAAATTAGCCCGATCTCCTTTCCTCACAAAGACACAGAGTAGCAGAAGCAGGAGAACATCTTAGCAGAGTCCGTTGCATCGGCGCGCGCCTCCGTCTGAGCTCGCGCTTACAACTCAGCTCCAGCTCTCAATGTGACGTCAGCGTCGACACTTGGCTCGTGCTGCGTTGTGTTTACTGGATTCTTCCACGATGCCTCGAGCGCATGCTCAGAACTGTGCTATGTTTATCTGTAGGGCTTACACCCAAAGATCGTGTGGACCGGGGTGAGACATCACTACAGGGTGGAATCAACATGGCCACTTCAACTCTGATGAAGTTTTTTTTTCTTTTGTGAAACAGTAACTCGCCTGTTCAAGACTACACAAACCTTTAATTAAGCCTCATCAGAAGCTGATTCTCAACGTTCTTAGAATCAACACATTCCCTTTTGGGTCTGAACATGAGTCCTGCAGCACCGAAAAGCCTCTCACAGGAAGCAGGTGTGTTCAGCTAGCCTAGTGAACTAGACCAATTCTTGCTTTGCAGAGTTTGGTCTAGGCACGCTTCATTGGAAACCTCGCAGCCCAAACCACTGCTGTGTTTATCCAATCACAACTCGCTATAGTTTTGGTTGGGCCAATCACAGCGCTCTATATCATGGGCCAATCACAGAGCGGGAGTAGCCGATGACGTCAGCGCTGCGGCCGCGAACGCCGCGAACCCAAGCAAGATGGCGGCAACTCGGAAAACACGTTTGTTTGAAAAGGCTTTGTCATCAACATTGGATTATTTAGACTCCAACGTGCGTAAGTCTGTCTGATATACTTAGCGGCTTCTTATTTTTATCAAACAAAGTAGTGCAATGTCCCAGTACACCTGATATTTGCGTGTTTTTCATACAAAAACGACAGAAATCATTGAAGCTAGACGCTATTAAAGCCTCCCGCTTTTCCGTCGCCGTGATTACGTCATGTTGTTCGTCACTCTGATTGGTCCTAGCGCTATCCAATTGCGTGCTGACATTTTGAAAGACAACCGTAGATCCCGCCTCACGACTGAGAGCCGTCAATGGTTCGTGGCCAGACTATATATTCACATATATAGGATGGCTTGCCAGGCTAGTGTTCAGCTTCAGTCTCAAGCAGCTGGCAAAGATTTCAGCACATCCATGGAATCAGCTGGCCAGGCCAGGTAGGACTCCAGCTGCTTGGAGTTTTCAGCTGAACATTGTCCTGCTAGATGGTGGAGAAGTCCTCCTCTGAAGAAAAAGATGTCACTCAGATGCTTCAGATGAGTTTTGACGAACCCGGAAAACAAAATAAAAAGATTTTAGTATAGAACAGAAAATCCCTTTATTGTCCCTCAGTGGGGAAATGTTGGCGTCACACAGCAGTAATTGCATTTATTATAGAAGCAAAAGGGAGAGTGAAAAATAAAGAGTAAAAATACACAAAACACAACACAGAAATAATTAAAGCATTCAAAATACACTATATATATATTTCTTTCTTTCTTTCTTTCTTTCTTTCTTTCTTTCTTTCTTTAAACATTTATTTAACGAGGAGTAGCCTCATGAGATGTAACATCTTGTTTTCGTAAGGGTCCTCATAAACATTACAAAAAAGTGGCAGAAGGCAGCCAAAAGCATATACAGTTAATGAAAGAGAAAAATATTTTAAAATAATAATAATAATAATAATGAATAAATAATCACCAAAAACACACACACACAAAACCCCAATAACAAACCACCCCCCACACACGCCTACACACACTCAGACCCCCTCCCCCCAATAAGACCGCACTCCTATGTCCGGTTGTCATACGTCGTCGGTGAAGCTGTGACATGGCTGAGAGTTTGGAGTTCACCCGGTGCTTACTGGAGTTAACAAAAGTTACAATCAATGATGTAAGGCACATTTTCTCTTTGTTTAGATGAAAAAAAAAAAAGAGTGGTTCTCTCGAATTTTTTTAACAAACCTCTACCAGTAACACGTCTGACCAAAAAGCCATAAACAACTAACCTCCAGGAAGCACCGAGTGAACTCCAAACTCTCAGCCATGTCACTTCGCTGACCACTATGACCGGACATAGGAGTGCGGTCTTATGTGGAATGCAGAAGTTGGAGCATGCATATAGCCCATTGACTCCCATGTTAAAAATGCCAATTTCACAGCATAAATTGAGCAGCTTATGGCCTGGTTCAATTTTCCATTTTGTGTTTAATAGGTCTAGTTTATAGTCCTGACAACTCTGAGGGGGTTGAATTTTTTGTAACTATTCTGTTTAGGTGTAATTAAATGCTTGAAATTATGAATAATTAGATTTGATTGACAGGAAGCATGAGCGTCAGAGCTAGCATAAGCGGCTAGCTCCAAGGAAGGCCTCAGCCCACTGCCTCAGCCTCGCGTTAATAGATGTTCGGCCATTTCGACTCTGAACTTTAGTTGTGTTTTCTGCGTGTTCGTGTTTGAATGTTAATCATGGAATTATTTGGACAAAGAGGGAAAGCTGTGGATTCAATTGTTTCAATTCCTTCATCCTCCAGGTACTGCCTGCATACTCTTGCCACATGAGGCCGGGCATTGTCATGCATTAGGAGAAAACCAGGACCTACTGCATCAGCGTAGGGTCTGACAAAGGGTTCAAGGATTTCATCTCGATACCTTATGGCAGTCAGAGCACCATTTCCTAGGCAGTAGAGGTCTGTGCGTCCCTCCATGGATATGCCTCCCCAGACCATCACTGACCCACCACCAAACCTGTCATGTTGAACGACGTTGCAGGCAGCATAACGTTCTCCTTGTCTTCTCCAGACTCTTTCACGTCTATCACAGGTGCTCAGGGTGAACCTGCTCTCATCTGTAAAAAGTACAGGGCGCCAGTGGCGGACTTGCCAATTCTGGTGTTCTTGAGCAAATGCCAGTCGAGCTCTACGGTGCTGGGCAGTGAGCACAGGGCCCACTACAGGACGTAGGGCCCTCAGGCCATCTTCATGAAGTCTGTTCCTGATTGTTTGGGTAGAGACATTCACACCAGTGGCCCTCTGGAGGTCATTCTGTAGGGCACGAGCAGATAAACGGAAGTGGAAGTGAAGCTGCTTTCAGCAGCTTAGCTCAGAAGAAGGCCACAGCGATGGCCGAAACGTCAGCATAAGAAGGTAAATAAGATATCCTATCTGTGTTTTACAAAGAACGAAAAGTTAAAGGAATAAATCAGACAGACACAGGATGAACGTACCGAAGATGATTAAAAAAAAAATATGGACACCAAGGATTAAAAGACTTCCGACGTTTGGAAAGTTTACATCAAAAAATCGCACGTCTAAGAAACCACCTCCGATTCAGCTTGAGATGCAAAGACGAGAATATCACACCAACGAGCCTGCAGTTAAACACGCCGATACGAACAAAGACAGCGAAAAAAATAACGGAATAGAGCACAGAGGGTACTACTGAAAGAAAGAATAAGAAACATTGCATCAAAACAAGCAACTGGAACAAGAACTAAAGAAAGGATACATGGACTTCAACATTAACCACAAACTGGAAGAAACAACGGAAGGATTATTAAAAGAACACATGATGGAACAACAGGAGAAAGAATTTCAGAAAGTTAAAGATAGACACATAAAGAAGCTAACAAAGCTCATAGAAAGAAAAAAGGAGGAGCAAGATGGGAACACAAAAACTACATGGGTATGTAATCTCTCACAACATCAACTGACCAAAGCAGAAGAAAGCATATTAAAGAAAGGACTCAATTTTGCAATAACACCAAAACATATACCATACGAAGAATTTATAGTAGCAACGGAAATAGCATGTCAACAAATTACAGAGGAAGGAAAGAAAGCAGAACTCAGGAACAGCGTAGTTGGGATATTAAAGAGCAGCAATATAAAACACAGTAATGTCACCAAAGAAGAAAGAAGGGCCATAACCACTTTAGCAAAAAACGAAAACATTACAATTGTACCAGCAGACAAAGGAAGGACGACAGTAATAATGGATAAGGAAAAGTACAAAGAACAGATGGAGCATATGTTAGAAAGCAAAGACACTTACAAGATAGTACTAAAATATCCAACAGAGGAGATTAAGAGGAACATGAAAAAAATACTCAAATCGCTGCAAGAGAAGGGCAGAATAACAGAAAAAACATACAAACACTGGATACCAACGGCAAACATTATTCCAAGAATATACGGCACACCGAAAATACATAAAAAAGACACTCCACTCAGGCCGATAGTAGACAGTATAGGAACTCCAACATACAATATGGCAAAGGATATTAGCAAAATCATCAGTCCACTACTAGGAAACACAGAACAACATTGTAAAAACACCATAGAGTTATCAAAGGAGTTAAAAAAGATCACACTACAAAAAGGAGACATACTAGTATCACATGACATCACATCTCTATTCACAAAGACACCAACAATAAAAACCATAGACATAGTAATAGACAGACTCAGACAAGATAAAACCCTACGAAAAAGAACAAATCTAACAATTGAGGACATAGCACAGCTAATAAAACTGGTGGCAAATTCTACATATTTTATTTACATCGAGACAATATACAGACAACTGGAAGGATTCGCGATGGGAAATCCATTATCAGCAACCCTCTGCGAGTTCTTCATGGAAGATTTGGAACAAAAAGCATTAAACACTGCACCTGAAAACTGTCAAAACACAAGATAAACACACCAATCAAACCATACACAACAGTTAGAAAAAGACTGGTACACCCCAAAGATAAGATCCCAACAGGAAAAAAATGCGGAGTCATTTACGAAATCCCTTGCAAATTATGCAATAAAACATATATAGGAGAAACAGGACGCCAACTTAACACACGAACAGCAGAACACAGAAAAGAATGTGAAAAAGAGACAAGTAGAATACACACAAGAGCAGTAAGACAGGAAGCAGAGAGCACAATGAGGAAATCAGCAGTCACAGACCATTGCACCAGGGAAAACCACATCATGGACTGGGACAGAACAAGGATTGTCAACACTGAACAATATAAATACAAGAGATGGATAAAGGAAGCTATCGAAATAAGGAGACGTGGACATGGGACCATGAACAGGGACGACGGGGTGTACACGTTGGACCACGCATGGGACTGCATCATCGAGGAGGACAGCGCGGGCAGCAGGGGGCGATATCGTCGTCCCCTGCTGCCCGCACATAAACGGAAGTGGAAGTGAAGCTGCTTTCAGCAGCTTAGCTCAGAAGAAGGCCACAGCGATGGCCGAAACGTCAGCATAAGAAGGTAAATAAGATCTCCTATCTGTGTTTTACAAAGAACGAAAAGTTAAAGGGGCACGAGCAGTGCTCAGCCTGCTCCCCCTTGCACAAAGGAGCAGGTATCGGTCCTGCTGATGGGTTGTGGACCTTCTACGGCCCTGTCCAGCTCTCCGAGAATAACCGCCAGTCTCCTGAAATCTCCTCCATGTTCTGGAGATTGTGCTGGGAGACACATTAAGCTCATTGACCCGGTTCTGGTCCCCGTCAGCAGACCCACTGGCACCACTCCTCCCACTGTGACCTGTGATGTTCCTGAGGCCTCTCCAGGCACCACGAGCATTGTTCTGCCCCAGCTGATTCTCCAGCTTCCTCCTGTAGCTGTCTTTAGCCCGTCTTATTTTGTATTTGAGATCTTTCTGTACACGTTTGTGCTCCTCCTTATTTCCAGACATGAAAGCTTTCTTTTTCTCATTCAGCAGGGATTTCAGCTCTGTGGTCAGCCAAGGTTTGTTGTTTGAGAAACACCTCACTCTTCGTGTTGGGACGGTATTTTCTACACAGAAGTTTACATAATCAGTCACACAGTGGGTCAGGCTGTCAAGGTCATCACCATGAGCGCTGCAGAGTGTTTCCCAGTCTGTGGTTTGGAAACAGTCCCTCAGAATTTCTGTTGATTCCTCATTCCACACTTTCACAGTTTTTTTCTGAGGAGGCTCCCTAATCACCCTGGGTGTGTATTCAGGCTTCAGGTAAATGAGGTTGTGGTCTGAGCGGCGGCAGGGGGGAGGAAGTGTATGCGTTTTTGACATTAGCATACAGAAGATCAATTGTATTGAAATTTCTTGTGGAACACTTAACATACTGTGTAAAAGTGGGGAGAGTGGAGGAGAGTGAGGCGTGATTAAAATCCCTGCTGATGAGAACAAGCGCGTCTGGATGAGCTGTCTGCAGCTTCTCCACAGAACTTTGGAGCAGCTCACATGCAGCGACTGCGTCAGCCGAGGGGGGGATGTACACATTAAACGCTATGACACGTGAAAACTCTCTCGGGATGTAATAGGGCCGGAGACCAACAGCCAGTATCTCAATGTCTTTTGTGCAGAGTTTTTGTTTAATGGTCACATGTGCCGGGTTGCACCATCTCTCATTAATGAACACAGCCAGCACCCCTCCTTTTCGCTTACCGCTCCGTTCTGCGCTCCTGTCAGCGCGCGTGAGTTTAAATCCTTCCAGGGAAACCTCAGAGTCAGCGATGGGCTCATTCATCCACGTTTCCGTAAAAAACATCAAACTACACCGTCTGAAATCCCGCTGGAGTCTGGTCAGTGCTGTGAGCTCATCAATCTTGTTGGGCAGAGAACCGACATTTCCCATAATCACGGAGGGTAAAACTGGTTTATATCTCCATTTCCTCTGCTGTATTCTAAGCCCCGCTCGGCACCCCCTGTTTTTCCTCCTCAATTCAGGGGGCAGGACAGGCGCATCTGTGTGGAAGAGCGCCGGTGGCCGCAACTTCATCAGCTGGTCTCTGCTGTAAATAATAGGTGCGTGGATGGACCCGGGAGAATTTCCTTGTGCGATCCCCAGAAGTTCAGATAAAAGTTGTAGCGTGAGGGCTATTGCCACATATTTAAAGATGGATCAATAAAATGTAATAATTCATATAAATATGAATTATTAATCTTAATGATCTTTGAATGTTAATTTAACATTAATCTAGGTTCTTTTACCTGTAAGTAATCCACACAGTTCATTTAGGAGAAAAAACATGGATTGATGGCGCTACAAAGTAAAAAAATGAACACAAAAGTACTCCTGTGGATCGTGCGGTTAAAAACACACAGCACATGACAAGCAAAGAATAAAACATGACAAGCAAAGAAAAAAAAAGAGAGTGAATAAGGGAGAGCTGCTCTGACAGGCTGCAACCCATGTCGCGCCATCTTAAATTGTTAAATTTTGAGTGTAACTCCAAATCCAGACCTCCATGGGTTGATAAATCTGATTTCCATTGATTATTTTTGTGTGATTTTGTTGTCAGCACATTCAACTATGTAAAGAACAAAGTATTTTATAGGAATATTTCATTCATTCAGATCTAGGACGTCTTATTTTTGTGTTCCCTTTATTTTTTGAGCAGTGTATACATAAACCATAATAAACCATGTATCCCTAACAATGATCTCAGCATCAGCCCTAACACACTGAATTAACAACAACAACAACATGACTGCTAGAAGACAGCTCTAGGCAAAACCAAATTCAAGTTTGCACAAAACATAAAGGGCAAATAGAACCTTAGGGGAAGCCCCCACAGGGACAAAGTCTTGCTAAAAAGGGCAGATCAATTTCTCAGAGGACAAATAGTTTCGATGAAATCATCCTGCTGTATGATCCAGGATTAACACCCAGGTCAGGATAATCTGCACAGATTATAGCAATCAGGTAAGGGGTGTGTCCTCGGAGCATCATAGAATCTGTCACTGGTCTTTGATGTCATACACGTGAAGAATGGCTGACATCCTAATCAGGTAAAGAATAGAAGGAAGGAATTCCACACTACCACATTCAGGATGTAAGAGACTTAGACCAGTTATGATAAAGATGGTTTATGCCCTCGTTTACCACTGAGTTCTTTAACGGTGATGTGATAGCACAGGTGGCAACCGCAAGCACACACCCATCCTTCTATTCTAATCCTTTTTTCAGGCCTGCAGGGGAACAACGCAACTTGCCAAGGCAAGTGCTGCTGGGAAAACGTGGTGACTGCCAAGCTGGAGCGCTGGTGTGTCACAAAGCTCTTTGTTCCGCTAAAGGCCTCACCGTCCAAACTTTACAGTCTGGCTGGACGAAGCCAGGCTCAATGCACATTCACATAGACTCCCTCTCTCTTTCTCTCTCTCTCACACACACACACACCTTCTGTTTCAGCGCTTACTCCGTCGCTCTAGCTCAAAGCCAGTGGCTTTCTGCCAAACACTTTGTTGTCATGGTAGCAGAGAGAGAGAGGAGTGGAACATTAGTGTGTGCCAAGAGTAATGACTCACTCTTGGAGGCAGATGTACCACATCTGCAGCAGCCATGCTGCTGAGTCCTCCTGATGCTGTGTGAGATTTGGGTTTAAACAGAGCGGTGCTGTTTAGAGTGTGGCCTCCACTTCTAAATAAAGTCAACTGGAACAGAAACAAAAGGACAATCCTGGGGAAAAGTATGTGTCATGAAGTGGTGTGTTGTAGCAGGACCCAAAATGCAGGAAAATCCAGGAGGCAGCCGGGTAGGTTCAACGATCAAAGGTTTTATTTTAAGGCAGTGGTCTGGAGCAGGAGGACAAAACCATGAGGAACCAACAAAGAACAATGAGCAGAGCTGGTATAAATACACTGAGGCAGTGATGAGGAAACAGGGAGCAGGTGTGATGAGCTGTTGCTGGTGTGACTGGTTAACCGGGCACTGGGGGGAAACACAAAGACACAGAACAGAACTATGAGGCATGGAGGCAGAATGAGGGGGCTAAAGGGAAACAGAAGCTAACCGAGGGATAACCACAGAAGAATGAATAACTATAAAAGAACTGCTAAGGGAACACAGGGGTCAAAGGTCACTGATACAAAATGATACTAAACAAACAGGGACTTGACATCACAGGCTTAACAAAGATAAGAGGAAAACTAAAGAGAAATAAAATACTGCTAAGAAGCTGAGGAAATGGAGTGAGAAACTTGAGTGAAATGTAAGGGGACCGGAGACTAGGGAGACGGGGTATGGAAGGGACATGGAGGACATGGACAGGACACAGGACATGACAATATGAAAGGGTTTAAAACTGAAAAAAGCAGACGGGAGCAGATCTGTGCCTGGTTATCAGCCAACATGGCTACAATGATGTCAGGAAAATATCTCCAGACTACAGACAGATTAAGAGTCTGGAGATGAGTCCAGCTATGACTGCACACGTTTCTTAAGTTTAAAGGATCTGTAAAAGCAGATTTACAGAGAAGCATTTCCTAGTTGCTCCTTTCTCCTTCTCTTCGTCGTTTCACAAATGCTGACAGGATCAGTGAAAGCAAACAGCTGCTAAGATCATCAGCAGAAGGTCCGTTAGCTCTCACCATCATTCACCCTCTTCCCCGTTTCTTTCCAGCTTTAGAAATCGCAGTGCCAGACCTTCTTGGTTTAGGTGCAGAGCGCTGCACGGCCAAAACTAACATCAGCACCGCAAAGCAAAGTTCAGCCATAATGTAACTGAGGCTCCTGAAGCAGGAGGCTGCATATAATGAGCGCTTCATCGTCCCAGCGGGCCAAAACCAAACCACAGATTTAGACTTTTGCTGGATACTGACATCAAAGATCGAGCTCGCCATAACTCCAAAGCCAGCGAGTGTTGGATGAGTTACAGATGGTGAAGTAATAAAGAGAGTTTCTCTCTGAGTTGGTTTAGAGTGAACGAACATCTCTAAAAACAGAACATGGGATCTAGCATGCTCCTGCAGCAAGATCATGTTACAGTCATGGTATGTTCACTGATTTAAGCAATTCAAAAATGATATGCTTAGATATCAACACTTTCTTTACATTTTTCTCAACAGAATTCTGAAGAAACAAAACTACTTCCAGACATTTCATTTCATCGCTGAATGCATCAGCTGACCTACAGAGTAGGTACAACTAATGCATCTGGTTTCAGATCCAGAGCTGTATCAGTCCAGGAACAGCAAGCTCAGCAGATTCAGATCTAACTGTGTCGGCTGCATTTCTAGTTCAAAAGACTTGACCTTCATTAAGTGACGTGACATCTCTGTCTATGGTTTAACTCTGTGAAGGCGACTACAGTAAGTGACGTAGCCGGCAGAAAAAGACCAGGAAATGTGATAAAACCTACCTAGCTCTTTGAATTTCTGGGACTATAGTTGGAAATGAGGAGAGGCCTGTTTGGAAAAGAATGAGCTGACGAGAAACCAATGATTACAGTTTTAAATGTCTTGAATGTTAAAGTGACAGTGTGTAGTTTCCTGGCGATAGGGGGCGGTACAACCATTTCAGGGTAGTGACTGTAGCTAGTGAGCCGAAAGGTGAAGCTCTCGATTTACCGGTCGATCTACATTCCTACCCTCACCTATGGTCACGAGCTTTGGGTAGTGACCGAAAGAACGAGATCGCGGATACAAGCGGCTGAAATGAGTTTTCTCCGCAGGGTGTCTGGGCTCTCCCTTAGAGATAGGGTGAGAAGCTCGGTCATCCGGGAGGGGCTCGGAGTAGAGCCGCTGCTCCTCCACATCGAGAGGAGCCAGTTGAGGTGGCTCGGGCATCTGGTTAGGATGCCTCCTGGACGCCTCCCTGGTGAGGTTTTCTGGGCACGTCCAACCGGGAGGAGACCCAAAGGAAGACCCAGGACACGCTGGAGAGATTATGTCTCTCGGCTGGCCAGGGAACGCCTTGGGATTCCCCCGGAGGAGCTGGCCCAAGTGGCTGGGGAGAGGGAAGTCTGGGCCTCCCTCCTTAAGCTGCTGCCCCCGCGACCCGACTCCGGATAAGCGGGAGAAAATGGATGGATGGATGGACTGTAGCTAGTTTAAAAAAACATTACGGTAAAAGTTACCTTACATGCGACCTCAGTGCTGCTCCTCAGACTTTGATAGTCCTTCAGTTAATTCCATGGAGAGAATGCAACGCTGATGCTAGTTTTCTGGTGGGGTAGGTTCTGGATCTGCTCGGGGTCCTGCGCCTGCCGATGACGTCACACTACGGCAATACCACTCGGCCAAAATATATTGCATCTCTTTTTCGATTCTGTTCTTTCTCATAGGTTTAGGAAAAACTTTAGCAGTTTTGTTATTAAATTAATGTTTCTTACCACCTAAATGTTTTCAAACGTGGTAACGTAACTTCGGTAAGTCGTACGTCCAGCCAATCATCTAGTGTGACGCAGGACCCTGAGCCGGCTCAGGTAGAAGGAAACATGGCATCCAATATGGCGTCCCCCAGAGACTTAGACCCACGACCTATGTATTTTAGACACGATTTTTATGGTTAAATGTTATGAAGCCGCCAATATTTTTCAACGACTGGACATCATTTTGTTCATTTTCAACAACATTTGGATGGATATTTCTGGGGATTAATGGTAAAAACTACACACTGTCCCTTTAAGTCTATAAATGCAAATCCCGATGAAACTGGACAATGTTGATCATCGGTAGCGCCTTTCTAAAGCAAACAGGCTGATTCCCCCCAACCATAAAAATGTATCTTTCATCCATCAAAACTACTTAGATCCAGTTCTTTTGTTACCAGGTTTTGTTCACAGCTCACCCCCCACCCCCCAGCATACAGGACATCAGCTTTATGAATCTACTGGTCTTTAGTTGTAAAGACTTTGTCCTCCTCTCCAGTCCCAAAATCGATGTAACTTAGTCCACTAATGGATTTCCTCAACAGGACCTTCCCTTTCTGTCGCTCTGTTAATGTTGTTACATTCTGGGGACTTTAGGTCTACAAACATAAAACTTTCAGTTTGAGGTTGTTGCTGCAAGGCAGCTCAGTTTGAGCTCTCCAGTGGGAGGGTGATGGAGGAACCATTACAGGAGAGCTTCTAACAAGAACATCCTGGAACGCGCGTCCAGAAGATCTCATCACCGATGGTCCAAAAGACTCATTTAGTAGAGCATTCTGAAATTAACCACTGTTGGCGACTTTCTGATTTGTAGAACAACAGTTGTTTGGTTTTAGGGTGTTTCTTTTCCTTTATGCTGATGAAGTTGAATGACATCAGAGACAGAACCATGTTGGCAGAATCAGGCCTGAAATAAGCTAGTGTGATTTCCAGCTCATCTCTCTTTGGTGTAATTAGTTGTTAAGGATAGAGATGCTGCACAAAGCTTCCCATGTATAGGAACCAACCAGGAGCCTGGTCTCCAGACTCTGAACCTGAGTTGGTTCCTGATGGATCCCCAGCTGTTTTACTTCTGTCTGTGTCCACGGTTCCCTGGTCCTTTCCCTGTCCCACTCCCATTGTCTCCCTGCTATTGAGGGAAGGAGCGTAAGCCAACACTGCTGTTCCCATTACATTCAATGTGGCTGAGACTCGACACCATGTGAAGCAGTGACTCGGCTTCTCTCAGAGGGATATTGTTGCTTTGGTAGAAAAAAGACAGAAGTTCAAGCATGAGGAGCACAACGGGAGGAAGCGAGAGACAGTGGCTGTCAGACCTGATCTTCAGTCTCTCCTGACACCGAGGAGTTTACAGGGAGAGAGAGAGAGCTCTAAAGAGAAATAAAACTTATAACAACACAGGGAGCCTTAGGCTCCTCCCCCTCTGGTCAGCTTTGCCTTACGCCCTGAACCACACAGATGTGTTACTTCAGTTTAAATGATAAATAATCACGTGTGTTTTGACTGTGTCTGTCATATAATTTCAGATTT
Organism: Aphyosemion australe; assembly: GCA_006937985.1. Taxonomy (NCBI): domain Eukaryota; kingdom Metazoa; phylum Chordata; class Actinopteri; order Cyprinodontiformes; family Nothobranchiidae; genus Aphyosemion; species Aphyosemion australe. The sequence continues at coordinate 103,507 of SSNS01000937.1, forward strand.
ATCAGCTTGTAAAAATTGGTCATTAAAATGATAACTCAGACGTGTCATCTATGACGTCACAGCAGAATCTCTTCTCCCCCAGCGTAGCTGCTACTGACCACATGACCACATTTATAGTGGCTTTCTCCATGTTTAATGCTCCTTCTGTCGTCCTGGAAGAAGGATTCAAAGCTCGCTAAACTCACAGCCATTTTCTTCTCCTTGTCTGGTTCAATGACGTCAATATGCTGAGACCAGCAGCTGGAGTCCTCTACAAATTTTCACACAAAACCTAAAGTAACTTTTGCCGCCTGCTGAAAATAAGCGCTTTCTTGGCATCAAAATGTGTTTTTAAAATTCAACAGACATCATTTGTTAAATCCATGGCACATATCAAACGGGATCAGACTGTTATCCTCTCATAGACTCCCATTCATGGTCCAGAAGTAGGTGGACGTGGCTTAGGCTCCCTGTTGTGCTGCTGTGTCACCCTGTTCATGATAAACTTTATTATTTTGTTTCATGACCCAAAGTGATGACAAATTATGTTCATTGTGATTTAAAGAAAAACTGGGAGGAAGCATTACTGTAGACGGTTTCCTTGTTTGCTTTATCTGCTCCTTCCCAGAGATACAATGCACATGAGGAGATAACAGAAGTCCCCCACCCCACCCCCATGCTTTTGAGCAAGCGGTGTTGTACCATATTCTGCAACCACCAGATTCTGTAGCCCTTTTTATAAAACAATGCCGCCAATTTGCCACAACACTGAGGCGGCATCTGGGAGCCTAAGGTCGTTTATAAGAGCTCAGACCGGGGCGGTAATGTTGCGCAATCATGTCAGTTTTATAAAAGATTACGCGATGGCGGAATAAAGGAGGTATGGGGGCGGTCTCTACGCTGTTGCGGACTTCCGTGTATTTTGGACATAACTTGTTTTTTATTGCAATCGAAGCCGCGCTCCTATGTTTTTTCCCCAGTCAGCTACAGGTGTGTGTGCTCCACAGTCCCTGTGAGCTGTCAGATGATCTGAGCTGCAGCTCCAACGGAGAGAAGCTCCTGGAGCACGGCTTTGCTCCAGCTTACCATATCAGCTGATTCTGTTTACAAAACAAAACTTATGCCCGTGTTTACTTTCATTTTCAATAGTTCCCAGCCGGAGCGCTGCATTAATTCATCACGTGGTCATGACACCTCCCTCTGTTGCGCCAACGCTTAATGTGCGTTTATAAGACCGGCGAATATTACAGCAATATTACAGCAGTATTACTACCTAGCGTAGCAGCACAAATGCCGCAAAATTCCTGCAACGTGATGCCGCCACGGCGCGTTCATAAGACACACGTTGCGGTAATATTACGCTGATTTGCCGGCACAGTGTCTTATAAAAAGGGCTTGTGAGTCTAGGGGCGGGGCCTGAAGAAAGGGGCTGGACCTTTGAATTGTCTTTTTGTTTTAACTGAAAATGTAGCTAGCTTGAACGGCTTTTCCCAAGAATGGATATGGCTCCTTTACTAGACGGGACTTTTTGCCTCAAGCAGAGGAGTTGAAGTGTCTCCAGCCTGAATTCACCTACAGATTTCACCTCTTTTGTGATAATAATTATTTTTATTATTATTATTATCATTTGTGAGCACAATGTAGTCTTTTGTTTGTGTGCAATCCATAGAGCTCTGGCAGAGGGACATCTGCACCTGACTCAGCCAAACAACACTGCTACTATCTGTCCACGAGGCATTGAGAGGGAAACCAGAGCTGTTCGTGTAAATTCCTGCTGCTTCTGATTCTCAAAGAGCTGCAACATTCAGCACGAAGCTTTCACCGTCCTGAGAGCTGGTGGTGTTTGTATCTCAGGGGGAAGAAACAAGGAAAGAAACCTCAGCTGGACTGTTGCCTTTTCAAAGAGAGAGCAGGTTTATTTATGATCATCTCTCCCAGTGATGAAGAATATTATATATTAGTCTTTGCTTCATATTAAAGCTGGAAACTGATTTTTTTTTATTATGGAAGTGACTTTGCTCTTTATCCA
>SSNS01000938.1:27176-57176 GCA_006937985.1 Aphyosemion australe
AAAAGTAATATAATATGACAGCTCAACAGACCAATCTGTTGAAAGTACATTACTATTACTATTCTACATGGAGTTATGGAGACAGTTACTTACATTTTCTGCTTTGTGTAACCGATGTCGTGGATGTCCAGGCAGCCGTGGTGACCTTGTCACAGATCTATGAAAATAAAGTGTTGTAATAAATGACAGTGAAACTTTTAACCTCCCAGACCTCAATTAATGATTCATAAAATTCTGACATACTTTGCAGAATTGAATAGGGTCAAAGTAAAAGAAATCGTTAATGGTAGCTGTTGTTAATCAGCTATGGCACATTCCTTTTTTAGATCATGCTGAGTTACGCTAATTTAGTCATCTCTCTCTCTATATACACGTCTTTACCTTTATTTTCACATTACTGTTAGTGTTGTCCTTTGTTGTTCTCATGTCTCATGAGCCTGTTGGTTTCAGCGTGTCATATTGTGTTTATTTTATCTGTATATCTCTTCTTGGGAACTGTACTAAGAATACAGAATAAATGCTACTTCACTTGTGACAACAGTTTTTGTAAATTGAAGAGAAGTATTAAAAAATTAACTTTAACACTAATAACTGAGTAAAAAAATACAGAAAAATTGCCTTTTTATTTTTTTTAATCATTTAACCGTTTATTAAACAGAAAAAAAAAACCATTTAGATTAAAAACTCATTCAAAAGAGAGTCCTGGCCAAGATGGGCAGCAGCTCACCAGCAACAATAATCAACACACGCGTGGAAAACCGTTTCCACATCATTAAACAAAAGGACATTAAGATAATCAGCCTGAAAAAAAAAAGATAATTTCAGAAACGGCTTTTTTCTAGTTACATATTAACTTACCGATTGTTTTTTTGTCCAGATGATTGTGTTTGCTGGGAAAATTCCCCGCGATTCTCCTCCGTCAGCTACAAACTCCAGTATGAGGTTCGGCTTTAGCTCCGTAGCTCCAGGTTAGCTTTGCTAGCAGCTAGATTGCTACCTCAGTGGTTAGCTCCGTTAGCTTAGATGCTAACTTCGGGTAAGCTGGCTACAGCCAGTCTACAACAAGGCTACATCATTTCCGTTTGATGCGCAACCCTCAGCTCCACCTTTTCGCCCATTTTGGGATTTTTCGGTAGTGACGACACGAATTATACAAATTACATGGCCAAGACAGAAGTGGAGGGAACCGCCTATTTGTGGCTTCATCCACGGCCACGCAAAGAAGTGGGCGTTATCCGTCCATCTTATATATACAGTCTTTGATTGACTCATATAAATAGAAGCAAGGAAGAAAGGTTACCTCCCTTTATAATGTTATGCATTGGGATTCAAAAATACATTTTTGAATAAATATGAATAAAGTTATTGATGAAAAAACAAAAGAATTCAATCAAATCTATGTGCAGAGTTGGTATTTTAGAATATTTAACTGTAGATTTATGTATAATTTTAAATGAATTACCATGAAACCACACTTTGCTGTTTATTTTGTGTGCTGCAACATAGTATTTCCCATGGCATGCAGCTCCACCATATTTACTTTCTTGACTCTGAGCCACAGTGTAGCAGCACAAAATGTTTTAGCACCACTAGTTGTGTAGCTACCTAATCAGATTCTAAAAGGCAACTGGAAAACATGGCAGAAGACAAACTGTTTAGACACAATTGTTACGAGAACAGTGTCGTGTAGGCGTATTGACAGCATCTTTGGAGCAGCGCTGAACTCCTGCACACACATCCATCATCTTCTGTTCTCCAAGTAAATAGAACAAAAGACAATGCAGGTGTTCATCAGTCTCAGGGTACAGATTCACACATGGCTCGGTATTTTATCTAAAGTTAGACCTAAAAAAACTACAAATGCACTGATGGAAATCATACTTTTGTAGTTTTACATCATACAGATGTTAATTAAACAAACATTGGAACCATCTGCTGTCTTGGATTTTAATGCGTGCAGTTTTTTGATCCATACGGGTTCATTTGAGGTTGGCAATAGGTGTTAGGTGCAGAAAGCTGCACATGATGCACATACTCACTGGCCACTTAATTGGCAACATCTGTTTTATTGCTAATCAGCCAATCACACGGCAGTGATTCAGTACGTTAAGGCATCTAGAAGAGGTGAAGACGACTTGCTGAATTTCAAACTGAGCAGCAGAATGATGATGAAAGAGTATTTCAGTGGTTTTGAATGAGGTTCTGTTAGTACCAGATGGGCGGATCTGAGAATTTTGAGAAACGGCTGAACCACTGGGCTTTTCTTTTTCAACCATCTCTAGGGTTTACAGAGAATGGTCTGAAAAAAAGAGAATATCCAGTGAACAGCAGTTGTGTGGATGGAAATTTCTTGTCGGGGTCAAACTAAAAAGCACTGGTGGCTACCGTTAAAGGTCGATGGTGGCATTGGAGTTAAGCGGTCGCCTTGCAATCGGAAGGTCGCAGGTTCGCGTCCAGCTCAGTCTGTCACTGTTGTTGTGTCAAGACACTTAACCCGCCTTTCCTGTTGGTGGTGGTTGGAGGGACTGGTGGCGCCAGTGCTCAGCCTTGCCTCCATCAGCTGTTGCTACATTGTAGCTCATACCCACCATCGTGTGAATGTGTAGCCCTTTTTATAAGACACACCATGCCGGCAAATCAGCATCATATTACGAATGCTACAAAATTCCCGCAACGTGATGCCGCCATGGCGCATTCATAAGACACACGTTGTGGGAATTTTGCGGCATTCGTGCCGCCACACTCGATAGTAATATTGCAGTAATATTGCAGTAATATTGCGGCTTCGTCGGTCTTATAAACGCACATTAAGCCTTGGTACAAAAGAGGGTGGTGTCATGACCACGTGATGAATTAATGCCGAGCTCCGGCTGGGAACTATATTGAAAATGAAAGTAAACACGGGCTTAAGTTTTGTTTTGTAAACAGACTCAACTGAGATGATAAACTGGAGCGATGCGGTGCTCCGGGAGCTTTTCTCCGTTAGATCTGCAGCTCAGATCATCTGACAGCTCACAGGGACATTGGAGGACACACACCTGCAGCTGATTGTGAAAAAAAAAAAACGTAACGAGCGCGGCTTTGGTCACAATAAAAAGCAAGTTATGTCCAAGATAAACGGAAGTCTGCGACAGTGCAGGGACTGCCCCCATACCTCCTTTATGCCGCTATCATGTAATCTTCTATAAAACGGACATGATTGCACAACATTACCGTCATGGTCTGAGCTCTTATAAACGACCTTAGGCTCCCAGATGCCGCATCGGCTTTGCGGCAAATTGGCGGCATTGTTTTATAAAAAGGACTTGTGTGTGAATGGGTGGATGACTGATTGTGTTGTGAAGCACCTTGGGGGGTTGTAGAACCCTAAGAGGGCACTATACAAATACAGGTCATTTACCATTTAAAAGGCGAGTCACACCATGGGTGGAGACTTAATTCACACACACTTCCTGTTAAAAAAATGTGCTTAAAGGAGGCGTCGCCTAGCGGACCAAGAGAGAGGCACTAAGGCGGTGATTGACAGCACCCCCCTCAACCCCCCCTGCACGCTTTGGGAGTTTCTCAGTCGGAAAAACAAGTCATTAACAAGTGCGAGCACACTGGCGCATGCACACGAGCACACACACAGCAGACTCACCGCTCAGAAGCAAACACAGAAACTGCAGCAGACTGGAGGGTTTCCTGTACATTCATTTTCAAATTCTAGCAAGTGGCGGCCCGTCCGTTCGTCCGTCCGTCCGTCCGTTCGTCCGTCCGTCCGTCCGTCCGTCCATCCATCCATCCGTCCATCCATCCTCTTCCGTTTATCCGGAGTCAGGTCGCGGGGGCAGCAGCCTAAGCACAGAGGTCCAGACTTCCCTCTCTCTAGCCACTTGGGCCAGCTCTTCCGGGGGATCCCAATGCATTCCCCGGCCAGCCGAGAGACATAGCTCAAATACCAAGGTCTGCAGGATAACATCTCTGATCCACAACATGTTAAACCTTGAAGAAGAATTTGATGTCACCAACATGAAAGCATGGATCCATCCTGCCTTGTATCATCACTTCAGGCTGCTGCTGGTAATGTAATGGTGGTGGTGATGGGGGTGTTCTTGTCCCATGCACTTTGGAACCCTTAATACCACCTGAGTCTGCTTTAAACACCACAGCCTACCTGAGTATTGTTGCTGTCCGTCCCTTTATGCCCATATGGACCCATCTTCTGATGGCTACTTCCAGCAGGATAATGCACCATGTCACAAAGCTCAGATCATCTCTTCTGTATAGCTGTGTAGCTTTGATTTATTATTATGAAACAGGACGTTATCCTTTCCAAGAGCTCATTTGGAAGTTTATGTGGTTGGAGTGAAGTGTATAGTTTATTGCAGAAGCTTAAAGAATGCATAAATGCTGCATAAAAAGTGAAACTGAATGGTATTTTTATGAGCTAAAGGATCCTGTGTTTTTATCAGGAGTGGATTGTGACATATAATTCTGGTGCAAAAACATTTGGCTTCTGCTGAGTTCAGTAACCCTACCGTGTTATTTTATCACCTTGAAATGGCACAGCTACAGCCATACGCTGAGCCACATGCACACATTCACACTCACATATCCATTAAATAGCGTGTCAGATATCCAGCCATGAATTTAACCGCTGATTATGGAGTGCTTCCGCTCAGGAACAGAGACATCCATTGATCGCCGTCTCACAACATAAAAGAGAGAGTATTGATGCCACCTCCCTCTGGGGTTGGTGTGAGATGTGGAGATGGAGAAGAATCACCAACAAGCGGAGGAATCCAACCCTTTTGACCCACGTAATACTTGGACAGAGTCAATGTCTCTTCTGTCAAACTTCACATTACGCTCCAAGTTTCCCCGGGAGGGTCATTCCTCTCTTCTTCCTCGAAGTCTCTCGCTAACAAGGGGAAGATATTACACCGATGGTGAAATTCTCACAACACTTCACAATATCAACTTCTCCCTTTTTCCAAGAAAAATAACACTTCTCTACTTCTTGCTTCGCTCTCAGTTGAAAGAGCAGCTTAAGGAACATGACTGGAATGAAACAAGAGTGTGATAATGAGGAGTATGATAATGGCCGTGCAACATTCTGACCCTTTGCTCTTTATTCAGATTCACTGTGATGATGGGACTTAATCTGTTCCAGCCTGAATACCCGTGGTCATTACGGCAGCTTGATCCACTGGAGACTCATAAAAAAGACCCGTTTGAATCAAAAGCAATAGCTTTAAAAGAACATCAGCGTGAAATTGTTATGCCCTGAGATCAAAATGATTTATTCGTGGGACAACCTGACAGACGTGTTGCAAAGGGTCTTATAATATAAATCGTCTTTTTAAAACAACGTAAAGGTTTTCATCACATTGCAAGCCTTACATTTAATATTCTAACATGGGAGGTGTAGTCATCGGTCAGTCAAATCATAGATAGATAATAGTTCTTTCATCTTTAAAGGTGTGGAACACTGAAAATCATTTTTTTAATGATTATTTCTGATTATAATCAGCCACTCTGAGTTTTTCATGCAGGCTGAACATGAAAATAGTCTCCTCCACCTATCTGCTGCATTAGCTTCTGATAGAAAATAGACTCTAGGTGAAACTCTAGGATTAGAAAAAAAGCCCCCAGTTGCTTCCCGGAAGCTGCTGCTTTGCCTTGCTGTGACGACTCATTGGGAGCTGTTCTGCTCCGTGTTCGTTTGTTTGTTTTCTAGCAGCTGAATGCCTTAAGAGTGGTGTGCTGTAGTGCTAGCCTGCTGGAGGTGGGGGAAGCCAAATGAACTCCTTTGATAACTGAGACCCGAACAATGGGTTGCGTCAGGTGGGGGCCTGGTCGAGGCCCGAGGGTACCATCGGCGGATCCAGCTGAGGCTACAAACCACGCTTTTCCTCTCTAAAGGACTGTAACCACTGCAACAAGGACTACGATCAGTGCTCGGGCGGAGTCGTGACATACGTTTATTCCTTTTTTTATTGATATAGTTTTTAATTGTGTTTTATTCATTCTTTTTTTCCAGTTGGAGACTGCCAGCGGGTGTGGTTCTTCCCCCTGGTGTGGCATCCTGTTCCCTCCTTGTGTGGGCGTGCTGTTTCGTTGGTGGTTTTTTTTTTCCGTCTTCACGTGTGTGGTGTTTCACGGGTGTCCTGGTGGCGGTGGTTGCCCAATACTTCCCTTTTTAGTTAGCCCCGTCTGGTAAGCTTCAACTGGCTGTTTTCAGAATATTGGATCCTTTTTCAGAGCTTTTATTTTTTTTAATTTTGTGAAATAAACTTGGGGAATGGAACCACCAGTTTTGGTAACTTCTTGAGTGAATGGCCTACGGTACTCAATCCTAGGGTGCAATTCCCTAGGTGGCGTTGTTTTTATTCTTTTTATCACCTTAAGCTTACCCTATACTGCCACACATGGAATGAGTCTGTCTCATAGATTAGTTTCACCTTTTAAATTACTGAAATAAATGAGCTTTTGCACCAGACTCTAATTATTCCAGGTGCACCCGTATGTCCCTACCACAGGAATATCTGGGAAATTGCCTGATAGTTGTTCTGTTTTATTCTGCATTTGTTTACAGGATAAAATGGCTGGATGAATTTGTCTGATTGGATCTTTTTTTTTAATAATAGGTCTTTCTTACAATAATCTTATTGTTTAGACCTAATGTGGGCTGGACTATTTCTACTTGCATTTAAATGCAAAAAGATTAATATCAAAACATACAGCAATCTATTGACATCTAAGTCATCTGTTTTCCCTGTAATGTTCAGATTTGGACTCATATTAAGGTTTTACCTTTTGTATCAAATAAACAAAGTTCTCATTTTTTTCTTCACTTTATTTTCCTGCAGTTTTATGTCAAATAGAACTGACCATTTAAGCTCCTTTTTATCACTGAAAATGCACCCTGCTGTGAGAGAAGATGGAAACTTTTCTGCATTTTCTGGGATCAAAAACTGTCAAAAAGCTCTGATCAGATGCATGAGTAAGTGCCAGCTTACAGAGCCGATTATGGACTGTAAAGGAAGATTTCAGTCCAAATATTTAGGTTTTTCTGCTCATTAAAATGTATTTTCAAGCTCCAGGAATGACATAAACCTTCATCAACAATGTGGATGTCAGTTCCCACACTAAAAACTGAATTTGTAAGTTTGGTGTGAGGCTAAAAACACATAAATATTTTGTGCCTACAAGCAAAAGAATATAATTCACTTTTCATGTTACACGTCCCAAGTGGAATATCAGCTTTGAAGGGCTCCTCCATAAAATGTCTGCTCTGTTCTGGCAGCCTGCAGGCAGAATCTGGAGAAACAGTCTGATGTCTTCAGACTTCTAATTTCTTCTTTCTGTTTAAGACAAAACACTTGGAAGGATGCTCTTAAACAAGGATCACAAGCAAAATCTGCTATTTTTGTCTAAGATCATCTGTTTTTTAAATATGTCTCCATTTATGGTTCAGCGTTCGATTTGCAAGTCCCCCTGAAATCTCCCTGCATTAGTTATCACCTCCACATGCACTGCATAAATATCAGGGACAATCTTGAGAAGACAAGCTGTGAAAACAGTTTACTTATCTGCGTTTTCACAGTATTTCATGTCAGTTTTACAAGCGTGCGGGTGACTGCAGCGAACAAAGTCACAGGCAGCTGTTTTGCTTCCCATGGAGCCAGTTGGTAGATAGCTTCTAGGCTGTGTGAACACACATCACATCCTCCTGTCAGAAACTTCTGATGGAGTTAGAACAGTGACATATTTCAGACCTATAATCAGTCACAATGTGACAGAGAAATTACCACCTTCCCTCAAGAATAATCAGTCAGTTCTTGTGCCAATCAGCTCGTCTGACGCTCACACAAATAGACATGTCAAACACACACACACACACACACACACACACACACACACACACACACACACACACACACACACACACACACACACACACACACACACCTATCTATCTATCTATCTATCTATCTATCTATCTATCTATCTATCTATCTATCTATCTATCTATCTATCTATCTATCTATCTATCTATCTATCTATCTATCTATCTATCTATCTATGAAACGTTGGGCATAACAGACCCTTCCTACACATTTTACCATGAACTGGTAATTGGTTGCATGGTTGCACAGTTGGTAGCACTGTTGCCTTGCAGCAAGGAGGCCACAGATTCAATCCCAGCTACAGCCTTTCTGCACAGAGTTAGCATGTTCTCCTCATGCATAAATAGGCTTTCTCCTGGTGCCTGCCACAGATCAAAACCATGCATGTTAGGAGGATTTGTGTCTCTGTATGGTCCTGTGATAGACTGGAAACCTGTCCAGAGTGTCCCCCACCTCCCAGTGGCTCCTGGAAATAGACACCAGCTCCCTTTGACCCTTCTGAGGAAAACAGTGAAGAAGAAGAGTGAGTTACTGAACTGGAAAAAACTCTTTCTAAACAAGAGATGTTGTAGCAAACCTCGGTGTTCCTGCTCTGAACACAAATGCCCACGTCTTTATTTGCATTCATATCCTGGGGACACAGAACTATGATAACAGGATAGAAGAAGAAGCTAGGACTGTCCCTGCAGACAGCTGAAGCTTTCCACTTGAAGCCAGGACGTTTTGTGTTCTTTAAAGCCTCTCTGTTTGCCTCTTATTTCCAACACCAAGTCTTTTAACAACATGTAAAAGCAGATTTAGCTGCAAGTCAAATAATAATCAAATAGCTAGAATTCTGTCAGAAATTGTGATGCAGAACTGATTGTAATGTAAAGATTTATAAAATATTGTTTACCACTATAAAAACTCAAGATTAGAGTTGTTATCAGAGTAGAAAAAAACATCATTATCTATGTTTGCTGTTCATTTTTTGCTATAAATGTCTTTTATGTTCCTTATTTCAATCAACCAACACATTCTTTATTTTGCTTGAGAAGGATGCAAGTCTGTTTGAGGGAGAAGGAAGTGATGTAATACCACTCCCCTCTATGGGATTGATAAAGGAGGAATAGGAAATTAGAGGGGTCTAGACATTTTCTGATGACTACACACAAAAAAGAGGGAATGAAGGGAAGGAGGAGGTGAGTGGTTGTAAAGAGAATGAGCTGTATGTACTGTCAAGCCCCTGGGAAGACTTTGTAAACACTGCTCACTCACAGCTCTGATTACAAAAACTGAGGGGAGGGATACGAGAGGAGTGGAAACAAACCCAAGGAAGGGTGTGACAACATAAAAGATGAAGGGATGAAACTCAAGGGACAGAAGACTCGGAAAAGAAAAGTGAGAGGGGAAGAAGTGAACGGAACATGAACCAGGGACGGGTGATGAAAGTGTCACAGGAAAAAAAGACAGATTCTAAAACACACAAGAGGAAGAATCTTAGCGAGTATGTCACATCCCTGTAGAATATTTCAATTATCCCATTTTTTTCCTCATAGGTTGATTGTTGCTTCTAAAGGAAGTCATCCAGTCAAAGCATGTTGTAACTCAATCACTGAGTCCAGACATAGATTTACCTTCTGTAGTAAATACAGCAGCTAAACTCAATTGAAATCCATTTGTAATGCATCAGCCCAGTGTAGTCTGACTGTGTTATGGATCTCCTGTTGGTTAAAAAATGCAGGATAACCTCTTTAGATCCAAAGATTTTATGGGTCGGGACTCTACAAAAAAGAAACCTACCAGATAAAACAAGGAGACAATCTTACACATCAACACATGGCTCAAAGTGCAGATGTGTGTGTAATAAAACACACTTTTATGACTTTTCCCAACGCAGAACCCCCTTTAGATCCCTTTACACTATTACTGAGTGTACAGTAGGCGTGTTTCTATTTGCCGGAACTTCAGGGTACATTCTGGGACGGGGAAAAGACCGGGAGATTCAATGTCCCAGTCTTCTCAGCTGTTCTGTCCATTCAAATTCAGCTCTTTCAAGACTTTGCACAGACGTCAACATATCGCGACTGCTTCGGCAGTGAGTGATGTCACTGATCAGCGCCAGAAAGCGTCCACAGTAACATTAATAGCATTAAAAGTATTTATTCTGTTGAAGTTTATCATAATTTAATCCATTCAGAGGACGCTAGCAACTGCATGATGTAAAATGTGGCATTCAAAGACCAGAAGCTCAGTTTTTCCAGCGCTCTGTGAAACAACAAAGCCCCGTGAATTAAGGCGATGTGGGGGAATTCCGCTGTGTGTTCCAGTGTCGGGAGTTTAATTTTAAATATGATCGCTTCCATTCTGCTTCACTAGCAACTCTTCTAATTTTACTGCCAGTTGTTTTGGAGAACGTAGACTGCTGATGTAATTTCCTACTGAGTTACAACCAATCAGCGTGAGTTAACCAAAGGTTCCGCTCAGCGACTCCATCAGGCCATTCCGAGTACCTACCCCTGATCAGGTACTCAGAAGGTTCCGGAAAACGGCCGTTCGGCCGGCCTGGTCAAGTGGAGACAAGCGCACGTCGGGAACTTCCGGTAAATGTATCCCGAAGTTCCGATAAAGGAAACGGGGCTAGTGTCAACCCTGCCTGCCCTGGCATGACTCTCTTGGACCTGGTCAGGATGCAGCTATGTACAAGATCCCAATACCTTAACTCAACATTATGGCATGATGGGATCATAGCTTAGGCATGAGCCTAAATATCCATCCAATATTTAAGATAGTAGGGATGAGCCAGATACTCGTTTCAGACGAGTATCCGGTACGGATAATGCATTTTTGATGAGTAAGAATATTAAACGAGTAAAATTCATGATTATCTGTGTTCGGGTGGAAGGAGAATCCTCATTGGGTAACTGACTGTCTTTACGCTCTGTGATTGGCCAGTCACACAGAGCGCCCGCCCCTCCCTACAGACAAAACCATCTCTGCAGCGCCGGGAGGCAGCTGTGCTGCTCCGCTCACACGACAGTGACTGAGGCCTCTGTGTAGCTCTCTCTCGTCACGTTGCTTCAGTAATCTGTACTCCCTTCTTCAGCTCGCCTCTTTTTCAGTTTGTGTAACATTTAAAGTTACTTGTTTCGTAGCGGTGCATTTGACAAGAGAGCTGAAAACGGCTCGTATCGCGTTGGTCTCTCTCTCTCTCTCGCTCTCTCTCGCTCTCTCTCTCTCTCTCTCTCTCTCTCTCTCTCTCTCTCTCTTTTGAAATACGGCACAGGACTATTTGGTCAGTAGAAAAATCTCTCTCTCTCCCTCTCTCACACACAGACACACACCCACCTTAATCAACATTGTTTTGTTTAACTTTGTGTGGGGAAAAAATGCCAAGAACATTAGAAAAAAATAGTTTGATCATAAAATAAAAAAAAATTAAAAAGTTGTGTCTTATTCTAGTAGTTGATATTTCCTACTGCATGATTTCAGTTATATTCATTCATGCACTTTAGTATTCATGTTCTTAGTTTATTGAAAAATTTGTTCTGTATTAGTTCTTTGACTATTGTGATCAAAAACATTGAACCTCAATTCTGAGGCTGATCTGTAAATATTTTTCAAATAAACAATACATATAGCAACTTGTGATCAATCCATATCAATTTCAGACTTAAAATAATGTACTGAGTTAAGCCACACCCACTTCCGGTTGAACCATGCCTATTTCCGGTTTAGGCCAAAGACTTTGAAAAAATGGGACCCAATGCCTCCTCGCTTGACACTCAGCACTAAGGGGTTGGATTGGGGGGTTAAACCACCAAATAGTTCCCGAGCGCGGCCACAGCTGCAGCTCCCCGCTCCCCGCCATGGGGATGGGTCAAATGCGGAGATGTAATTTCACCAGTGTGTGATGATGACTTGGGACTTTAAAAAAAAATTAAAATTAAAAAGTTGTGTCTTATTCTAGTAGTTGATATTTCCTACTGCATGAGTTCAGTTATATTCATTCATGCACTTTAGTATTCATGTTCTGAGTTTATTGAAAAATTTGTTCTGTATTAGTTCTTTGACTATTGTGATCAAAAACATTGAATCTCAATTCTGAGGCTGATCTGTAAATATTTTTCAAATAAACAATACATATAGCAACTTGTGATCAATCCATATCAATTTCAGACTTAAAATAATGTACTGAGTTAAGCCACACCCACTTCCGGTTGAACCATGCCTATTTCCGGTTTAGGCCAAAGACTTTGAAAAAATGGGACCCAATGCCTCCTCGCTTGACACTCAGCACTAAGGGGTTGGATTGGGGGGTTAAACCACCAAATAGTTTCCGAGCGCGGCCACAGCTGCAGCTCCCCGCTCCCCGCCATGGGGATGGGTCAAATGCGGAGATGTAATTTCACCAGTGTGTGATGATGACTTGGGACTTTAAAAAAAAATTAAAATTAAAAAGTTGTGTCTTATTCTAGTAGTTGATATTTCCTACTGCATGAGTTCAGTTATATTCATTCATGCACTTTAGTATTCATGTTCTGAGTTTATTGAAAAATTTGTTCTGTATTAGTTCTTTGACTATTGTGATCAAAAACACTGAATCTCAATTCTGAGGCTGATCTGTAAATAGTTTTCAAATAAACAATACATATAGCAACTTGTGATCAATCCATATCAATTTCAGACTTAAAATAATGTACGGAGTTAAGCCACACCCACTTCCGGTTGAACCATGCATATTCCGGTTTAGGCCCCAGCCACTCCGAGTACAGATACAGATAATTTAGATGGTTGAACAGATACAGATAGTGGTGTACTCGCTCATCCCTATAAGATAGCAATCAAATGGCCTCTTATTCAACCATAAATTACTTTATACTTTTAATTTAATTGGTTTTTTTATTTATCAATCCAATGACTAAAGGTGTTCAGGTTCTGTGGCTGCACCACCATGCATGATCGTTTGTATGAGGCTTTTTGTTGTGGTTGACATGAGTTTTGTTTAATATACCAAAAATATGCCTTTGATTCCTTCAAAATATGTCCTACAACAGGTAAAATAACTAGAGGCAGGCAACAAGTGAAGGGTTGAAACTGAGCTGGACCATCAGCAGGTCAGAACTATTCGTATTGGATATCGTATATGTATTGGACAAAAGCCAAAGAGACACAGAAGGAGAGTGATCGGGGCTAAGTAATGAGAGTCCGTGTTTGTTTGTCTTTGGGCTCAAGGTTGTTTCTTGTCATGATATCCATCTGCATTCAGTGACACGGGGCAGATGGATTAGTTTAATATTGAATTAGAGGTCTCAGTTTAGAATGCAACCCTGTGTTCACAGTTAGCCTGTGTTATGTCTTATGTCATTTATCTGGAGCAGCCTTCTCCGGTGGAGTAGAAATCTTTATGACGAGACGGAAAAGAAAACCACACACGAGACAAAGCTCTCTCTCTCTCTTAAGAACTATAATACAGTATTATATAGAAGTGTATATACAATGAAGCACATTATACTAAACTAAATTTGTACGACGAACATGCTGGAGGGACTTTTACAATGCATGATACACAACCACAAATGTGGAATATACTTTTAAACATCAACCTTTTATGTAACACTGATTCATTTTTGTTTCTCCTCTCAGTTGTTTTTTTTTTTTTTTGTTCCATCAGCCGTGTGTTCCTCAAGCCTTTTCTGGTGCTTTTGGTTCCTTATTTGATTACATCTGCCAGAAGGGCTCTGTAGTGGTCTGCCACCTGGATTTCTGAAAAAGTTCAGAGTATAATTGCACAAATAGCAGAGATGGGCCTTGGAGTTATTTTTTATGCCAATTTGAAATCAGTATTCCTTTATCCTACCTCTCCACAGACACACAGTCTTGGACACTGTATATTTTACAGCTTTGACTTAAGCTCCTAAAACTTATGCTGGTGAAGGTTCTCAGTCATCCAGGTCATGGTAATCCAAGGGGTTCAAACCAAGTTCCAAAACAGTTTCAGTCCAGTTCACACCCTCCTGCATCTAATCAAAACAACGACTCACAAACAATAGAGGCTAACGATGGTAACGACTCATCAAGAGGTAGGGAGGAGGGGTATTCACAGGCAGATGCTGCTCGTTGAGCAACAATAGACAGCTACAGTTTATAAGATCGACCCTCCCATATTCCAGTCAGAATTGACAAAGCTCCTCGGATGAGAAGCGAAACGTCTTCAAGAAACCAAAGAAGTCCAGTTGCCTTCATTTGAACCCCTTGGACTCCTAAAACTTAGTTTTCTCTCCACAATGGATTACCAAACGGCAGAAGGAAAGTCAGCGTAGGGTGTGTTGAAAACTGGGTGGCAGACCATGGCATTATTATTATTATTAATAATAATAATAATAATAATAATAATAATAATAATATTAATAATAATAATTTTTATTTAAAAAGCACCTTTCATGACACCCAAGGACACTTTACAACAATGGGTATAAAAGTAGAAGTTTCAGATATCTTCTTCGTTGGTATTCAGCGGCTTCTTCTTTTGGTCGGCAGACTGGGTATCAAAATTAGGAATTGGAATTAAAAAATTTGAACGATTCTGAGAAAAACTGAAAATTCGTCCTTGTTCCAATCGATGCTCGATACCCAACCCTACCTATTATCATGTAATTTGACTCGTCATGAAAGTACGAGAACTCATATACATGTAGATGAATCAGTCTATCTGTTGAGTGGCCGGGCTCAGTCAGAGGTAAGGTTAGGAGCTCTGTTATCCCAGGAACAACGTAGACCCACTGCTCCTCTGCATCAAAAGGAGTTAACTGAGGTGGTTCAGGCGTCTGATCAAGATGCCTTCTGATCATGTCCTTCTTAAGGTTTTCTGGTCACATACCACTTGGAGGAAACTCCAATGAAGACTAAGAACTTACTGGAGGGATTCTGTGTCTTGAACTGGGGATGCCTAGGGAATTCCCAGGAGGAGCTGGATAATGCTGCTGGAAGAGGAATGTTTGGGTTTCTCTCCTGAAAATGTTACCTATGCAATCCAAATTTGACTTAGCAGGTTTAAAATGGAAAGATGGGTGGAGATGTTAGTTTTTGTTGGAATTTATTTTTTAACCCAATTATAACATCCATCCATCCATCCATCCATCCATCCATCCATCCATCCATCCATCCATCCATCCATCCATCCATCCATCCATCCATCCATCCATCCATCCATCCATCCATCCATCCATCCATCCATCCATCCACCTAGCCATCCATCATCCATCCAGCCATCCATGACAAACATGACAAATTCCTGCACTTCCATGTCAAATTCCTGCACTTGTATAGTGCTGGTCTAAGTCAGAGAACTCCAAAGCGCTTTACACTACAGTCATTCATTCACACAAACATTCACACGCTGGTGGTGACGAGCTACATTGTAGCCACAGCTGCCTTGGGGCAGATTGACAAAAGCAAAGCTGCCACACAATTGGCGCCACTAAGCCCACTAAGTTATTGGGGTACACCCTAGACCAGAGGTAGCCAATCCTGGTCCGTGTGTGCCACTGTCCAGCATGTTTTAGTTTTTTCCAGTTAATTTAATGGCTGAATCACTTGTTCAACAGGCTTTCAAGCTGTATAGAAACATATTAATCACCTACTGATTAAAGTCAGGTGTGTTGGAACAGGGAAACAACTAAAACATATTAGATAGCAACTTTTGAGGACCAGGACTGCCTACCCCTGTCCTAGACAGTTCACCAGTTCATCATTGGATCAAATATAGACAATCAGTAACATTCATATCTAGGTCCAATTCCATCATTAAACCTAACCTGTGTCTTTAGTCCGCAGGAGGAATCAGTGGTGTCCAGAGAAAACTCACATTTTCACTGGATAACAATGTGACCCAGTCTTCATGTAGAAATTTGAATGTAGGACTTTGTTGCTGCAAGGCAACTATAGCAACTGTGACCACCCATAAATATATGAAAATAAATCAGTATCAGGACCAAAAATAAAGCATTCATGAAAAATACTCTGTAGATGACAGACGGTTTGGAGAGAGCACTAAGAAATTCATTACACACCTTTTCCATTTTCGTAGCTGCCGTACCCTGAACCGACTCCCCCAGACTGACAGTGTGGATGATTTCTCTTGTCAGGCCGCCTTAAGTGGACACTGTCACACTTTTTCTATTTTCTCCACAACAGCTCTCCCTCTAGCTGATCCAGCTCTCACCTTGTCTGTTAGCTTCTTTCCTTTGCATCTTTCTTCTCCTCGTTGGTTTCTTTACAGTCCGTCTTTTCCTGTTGAACCTTTAGGTCTTGTTTCTTTTCTCACAGACCGAAGCTGAGTCTGGATGCAACAAACAATGTTGAGAGAGAAATGATCAACACTCACGCAAAGGCCATGCTGAGATTTCACATTTAAGTATGTTGTGAGGTTATTTATTAGACTTTCTTTGGGTTTCTTTTTTCAAAAACATTGTCTTTGCTTTTTAATGGACATGGTAGATTCTTTTAGGGACTTTTTAAAAGTAAATTTGTATTATTTCCTCTTTAAATTAGATGTTTTTAAGTCATTTATTTATGCTATGTGCCTCTTTTCTTCCCAATAACTTCTGCAAGTCCTAAAACCTTTAGAAATAAAAAGTTATTATCTTTGCTGCTTTACAGACTGTCAGTGTAAAAAGTATGTTTTCCATTTTGACAGCTCTAATAAAAGGAGGGCAGATCTATACAGTTTGTAATGTGATGTAATGTTTTATACTGATGTATACAACAAGCACAGTGCTGTCATCATGATCTTTTATATAACTCCAGTGGGAAGATTTGCTTTGTTCTCATTTTTAATGTGACAGCTATTTGAGTTCACTGTTGGACCCAAGCATGTCATTTCTAAAGTCAAAGGATGAGACTGTATTAATGGCTATATTGTCAAAGTTACAAAAGCTATCTTCTTTTTTTATTATTACTTGTAAATTGTATGATAATATAGGAGAATTTTATCTTAATATAGCTACCTACCCCATCCCAGGCCTGGCTGCATCAGCTCTGCAGTCTCTCTGGAAACCACTCTGGCGGCACCAGACCATCTCTCACAAGACGAAGCTCCATATTTACAACTCCACCATAATCTCTGTGCTGCTCTACGGCTCGGAGACCTGGCCCTTATAGAAGACTCTGGCTGCAAGAATCGATGGCTTTGAGAACCATAGAGAACATCAGGTGTCCCCAGCAAATCTCCAACCGTTTGCTAAGAGAACGCACACGCCAGCCAAGAGCATCATACCTGGCAGTGCAACGCCGCACCCGCTGGCTCGGCCATGTTCTCCGCCTTCCCTTTGACCATCCGACCAGAGCCATTCTGCAGTTTGACCCGATGATGATGATGACCCCATCCTAACACAGAATTTGTTTAACCCCCCATCTGGGTTTGAGGGTGGCATTGTTAGCTATGAGGGCCAAACCTTCCTCTCCCTACCAAGCTCTACTAGCTCTACTGGTGGGATCCTGAGGCTCTCCACCCAATCTCTAAAGCCTAATTTATACTTCTCCGTCAGCTCGAGTGTGGAGTCGCACAGACTCATTTACGGAAGTGTTTTCAATTCAATTCAATTCAGTTTATTTCTATAGCGCCAAATCACGACAAGAGTCGTCTCAAGGCACTTCACAAAGTAAACATTCCAATACAGTTCAGTTCATTAAGCCAATCAGTAAAAAAGTTTTCTATATAAGGAACCCAGCAGATTGCATCAAGACACTGACTGTGTGTTGATACAATCCTCATACTAAGCAAGCATGTAGCGACAGTGGGAAGGAAAACTCCCTTTTAACAGGAAGAAACCTCCAGAGGATCCTGGCTCAGTATGAGCAGCCATCCACACACACACACACACGCACGCACGCACGCACACACACACGCACGCACGCACACACACACACACACACCATATAAATCAAGTAATGTTTCTATGACTACACTGTGATTTCTTAGTGGAAGTTCTATTTAGTAAGAGAAACTTTATTGTCTTTATCTGAGTGAATCTATAATTAATTCAATAGGTGAAGTAATAGTAGCACATTCTATGTTAAAGAAAGTAAGATGTAATATCAGGAGAGGGAGAATGTTAAGTGGTTGGCAGCAGTCTGCCAGTCGATGGCCTCCTCCCCTTCAGACTTCTCTGTCACCTGGGGAGAGTTGCCAACCAATTCACCGCCAGGACAACAGAGGGCGTAGCGCTTTTCTGGGGTATCCTGCCACCATTACAGTCATGTATCCGGTCCACAATCATGTATTTACTACTGTGTTTACATTGTTTTAATGTATTTTAGAGACTTTTTAACACAGACTAACTTGTCCCTCATTCTCCTCCACCTCTTCGGCACCTCTAAACCCACGTTTCCCATAATTTCCGTCTACGTGTAAAACGCTTGCAGCATATCTTTGTACTCCTTCAGTCACGGATGAATAAATAAGAATAAATCAGATTTTTACCACGAGGCGTTCTTTAATCTGCTCTGTGTCTGCCGCTAAATATATTTTTGTTTTTTAGGGGGTTAATGGCGGTGCTGTTGACATATTTAAAGGAAGCGGCGTCCTGACCAATTACAAGCTTGTGTCTTCGACACTGTCGACAGATAGTTAAAAATTGGGGCATGTGTCTGTCAGCCTCTGTGAGCCCGTCAGAGAGCCCTTGCGCTGATGCAAAATGGTGCTGTGTGTCTCCGCATGACGCAGATGGAGTATAAATTAGGCTTAAGGCTGAGCCTGGCCACCCTGTCAAAAAACTCATTTTAGATGCGTACATTTGTGACCTTTTCCTTTTGGTCATTACCCAAAGTTCATGACCGTAGGTGATGCTCAGGACAAAGATCAACCAATAAAGTTTTCTGGCTTAGTTCCGTCTTCAACACATCATCATTTTGCTGATAAAGTGGTTCTCTTAGCTTCTTCAAACTATGAATTTGTGCTCTTGCTAGGGAGGTGCACAGTCAAGTGTAAAGCAGCTGGAATGAGGTTGAGCACTTTAAAATATGAGTGCATGTTTCTCGATCAGAAGTGGGTGGATAGCCAACTCTTGGTCAGGGAAGAAGTCCACCCTCAAGTGGAAGTGTTCACTGAGAAACCGTGTAATACTTGTTCGTTTTGAAATGTGATCAGTGACCATGAGTTGCACATGCATGCTGAACGTGAAAATAGTCTTCAGTCCCTGTGGCCTGCATTAGCTGCAGAAATAACATTGACAGGAAAACGATCAGGTCAGAAAAAGCCAGTCTCTCATATGTCACAGGGAAAATTTGTATTCATGGTCCCGCCCACCTTGGCTTGTGACCAGGGAAGACAGTACTGACTTAGTGAGCTGGAGAGAGCAGAGCACATCTTTGCTAGTACAAACCATTGACATATAAATCTATGGACATAGCCCGCCCATTTGGATATTAATATGCAAAATGATGCTGTAATGTGCTTCCCTATACCCTTATAGTAGCACTCAGACAGGAGACACTCGTAGAGTATCTACAGGCTTCTTTATTAGCTCACCCTCTCATTTAACCCATCGATATCATACATACTTCCGGTCCCTCACCCAATGTCTTCCACCTAATACACACACATTAGTTCTCACTCACATGCCCTCAGTACATCTCCCCCTTTTAGCTGTGTAGTCCCGTTTACTTTGTTTCTTCTTCTCTTTGAACTGTTTATCATTATGAACCCCTAGCCTGAAACATGAAAATGAAACATCAGTACTTTAGCAGCGAGTAGCTGTGCGAACATCTTAAACCAACAACCAACTTATCTCTCTACCTATTCCCACCGTTTTTTTTTTTTGTTTTTCATATAACTCAAACATCTTCTAGGGGTCAGGGTAGACTGCCTGAATCCCCAAAACTGTGCAGGGATTATTTTGCCCTGTGGAACCACAGTTTCACTATTATAAGTCCATTCTTGTAGGTGGTCTAACCACACGTCCTGACCTAGTTACTAAGGAGTCAGGAATGGCTCTGATGTGGGACCTGTTCCTTCTCAGGTGTCCTGATGACAGCTCGATGTTGTAGGACCTTGGTGTGTTAGCCTGTCCCCTGATAGTCCCTGTGACAGCAGTGTTTTTCACCCAAACCCGCTGTCCTGGTGCAAGCTCGTGTTTGGACCTTGTTCTGTGTCTTTTGTTGTACCAACCAGCTTGCTTCTGCTTTAAATCCTGATCTTTGTTTCTGAAGGCCTGGAGATCTGGCCAGCCAGGTTGAAGTTTACTCTGACTGGTCGGCAGGGGGGTCCTGATGTTGCGTCCCATCAGTAGCTGTGCAGGAGAAGATCCATGGGTCAAGGGTGTTGCTCTGTAGGCCATAAGAGCCTTGTGTGGATCCTCCCCTTTTTGTAGAAGAGACTTCACTGTCCGTACAGCCCTCTCAGCTTCACCATTACTTTGAGGGTAGTGGGGGCTGCTGGTCATGTGAGTGAAGTCGTAATCTTTTGCAAAGGCTGTGAATTCTGCTGCAGAGAATTGAGGTCCGTTGTCAGTAATAAGAGTCTCAGGGACCCCATGGCGAGCAAAGATGGACTTCAATCTGTCAGTGACTGCAGTTGTCGTTGTTGCGGTTAGGTTTGCCACCTCTATGAACCGTGAGAAATAGTCCACGACAACAAGATACCTGCTACTGTTCCACTGGAAAAGATCTGCTGCCACTCGCTGCCATGGTCTGTTCGGCAGTTCTGTAGTCATCAACGGCTCTGGAGAAGTCTGTGCATGGCGGGCACAGATAGCACAGTATTCCACTTTTAGCTTGATTTGCTTGGAAAGACCGGGCCACCATATGGACTGTTGTGCTCGGGCAAAGCATTTTGTCATGCCTTGGTGCCCTTCATGTACTGCATTCAGCATCTCAGGTTGCATGGCTTTGGGAATGACTATCCGGTCCCCTTTCATTAGCAATCCTTCCACCACAAGTAGATCCTGGTGGTACTGCCAATAAAGTTGTAGTTCTGGTGAAAGAGCTTTCCTGCTGTGAGGCCACCCATGTTGCACTAGTCGTTTTAGAGTCCTGCAGGCGTTATCCTCGTCCTGCGCTTGCCTGATCTGTGCAAGCTTTGTATTTGATGCTGGTAACTGTTCCATGATCTGGTTGATCGATACCCTGACATCCTCTTCCAGCTGTGTCTCCTCTATTGTGGGCACCTCCTGCAGTGGGGCCCGAGAGAGAGCGTCTGCCGTAATTAAATTCTTTCCGGGAACATGCTCTATCTTGTACCTTAAAACGAAGGAGTCACAATCTGAATCTCAGAATGCGTGGTGGTAGGTCGTCCAGGGCTCTGCTGCCGAGCAGCGACACAAGAGGTCTGTGATCAGTCTGTATGAGAAAGTCCATCCCAATTAAGTATGACTGAAAACGTTCACATGCCCAAGTCAAGGCAAGGGCTTCCTTTTCGATTTGCGCATATCTGCGCTCTGTAGTCGTCATGCTGCGTGAAATAAAAGCTACAGGGTGCCATTCACCTGACTGCTGCCTTTGGGACAGAACTCCACCCAATCCAAAGGATGAAGCATCAGCTGCAACTTTTGTCTCCTTATCCAGGCAGTATTGAGCAAGTACTGTGGGTGAACTCAGTTCCCGACGAAGTTCCTCAAAGGCCCGCTGCTGTGCTGTTCCCCACTCCCAAGTGGTATTTGCTTTGAGCAGCTCTCTCAGTGGCTGTGTAAGTTCTGCAATGCAAGGGGAAAACTTGCCCACATAATTAACCATGCCCACAAATCGTTTCACGTCTGCAACATTTTTAGGTGTTGGCATGTCAGTTATCGCTCTGATTTTTCCTGGATCTGCTTCGATGCCATTGGCTGTCATGATGTGGCCCAGGAACATGACTCTCTCCACTGCAAACTGGCACTTATCGTTGTTCAGCGTGAGCCCCTCTTGCTGTAGCTTCTCCAACACACGATGTAGTCGTTGGTCGTGCTGTTCTCGTGTGGACCCGAAGACCAAAATGTCGTCAGCGTGGCAGACTGTACCTTCGAGACCTGTCAACATCTGGGTCAGCCGCTTCTGGAAATGTTCCGGCGCTGACGATATACCAAATGGTAATCTTTTGTAACAGTATCTCCCGAAAGGAGTTATAAATGTTGTCAATGGGACTGACTGTGGATGTAGTGGTACCTGCCAAAAACCTGCTGTAGCATCGAGCTTTGTGAAGACCGTTGCTCCTGCCAGCTTGGCCAGGGTTTCGTCGACCGCCGGCAGTATGTGTCTCTCCCTACAGACATATTCATTTAGATGAGTTAAATCTGAACAGATTCTCACCTTGTTGTGAGGTTTAGGGGCCACCACCATGCCCGCACACCATTCTGTAGGCTCCTCGATCGGCTGAATAACTCCTATCTGTACCATCCTCTCAAGTTCATGTTTGACTTTGTCATGTAATGGGAGGGGTACCCGTCGTGGCAGCGACAGGGCGTAGGGTTTAGCCTCAGCTGTGAGCTTGATCTTATACTCCCCAGTCAGGAGTCCCAAACCAGTAAATACACTGGTCTTTTCATGTCAATCTCCAGGGCTTTGACGCTGTCCACTGGGTGTAACAGTCCAAGTTCTGCGATGGCTGGGAAGCCCAACAAAGGTGTAGCTAGTCCCTGAATGACAAACACAGGTTGTGTTGCTACTTTATCTTTGTATTGCAGAGTAGCATCAAACTGACCCTTTGATGTCAGCGGTTCACCGCCGGGGCCACACAGGGGTTTTGTAGATTTAACCAGGGGGCCATGCAGGTCTTTTGAATAGGTTGTGACTGGAATAACTGTTACATCAGCCCCTGTATCCAGTTTAAAAGTGATGTCTTTTCCATTTACTTGTAGTGTTTTCTTCCAGTTTTTAGGTTTGTCACCTGCGGAAACTGTTCCAAGGAAAAGGGTGTTGTCCTCATCCTCCAGAACAGCTCCCACACCACCTGACCTGCAGACAGCTGCAAAATGACCTTTCTTTCGGCATTGTCTGCATTCTGCATCGCGTGCCGCACAGTCATTTTTGGGGTGCGGGTGTGCTTTCCCACAGCGGCCACATTTACGTCCTTTTTTGTACTCTTTCGGACTTCTTTTTTCAAAACTCTGTCCTGTCTGGTTTCCTTTGTATGGTTTTTTCTTCAACTTTAAAAAATCCACGCTGGCCTCTTTCTGTTCTTTAGTCTCCCTGACCACCGTTTGCTGTTTCTTAATCTCCTCATGTTGTCTTATTTGCAAAACTGCTTTTTCCAATGTCAACGCGCTGTCCATTTGAAGTTTCTCAGAAAGTCCATGATGTAATATCCCCACTACTAGTCTGTCTCTTATCATTTCTTCCTGTAGTACTCCATATTGACAGTTTTCTGCTAGCTTGTAAACTGCAGAGATGAAAGATTCCGCTGACTCACCCGGTTCCTGGCATCGTTTGTTAAAGCGAGCTCTTTCATATATCACGTTGTGTTTTCCGAAGAAATATTTATCAAATGCCTCTTTCACAGCCCGATATTTCTTCATGTCATCTGTGCTTAATCCCAGCGTGGTCAGAATATCATCGGCTTTATCACCCATCATGTACACTAAGGAGTTAACTTGGTATTCTTCCGCCTTACCGTCCAGTCCCGCAGCCACACGGAACCATTCAAAACGGCGACTCCAGTTGGGCCATGAAGAGTAGTCGGAGAAATCAAAGTTTTCCGGAGGGTTTATAGAAAACAAGGAATCCATCATGCCTACTGTGTGTGATTAGGGCTTGTGTCGGGCTATTTGGCGCTCGTTAGCATTAGCTTAGCCTGAGCGATGCTCCGTTCTTGTCCGCCGCGCTTTTTCTTGTTTTTTTTTTTTTCTGCCGCTCTCCGCAATTTCTTCCGAATTATCTCTTGAGACGGGATTCTGCGCTTCTGACACCATGTAATGTGCTTCCCTATACCCTTATAGTAGCACTCAGACAGGAGACACTCGTAGCGTATCTACAGGCTTCTTTATTAGCTCACCCTCTCATTTAACCCATCGATATCATACATACTTCCGGTCCCTCACCCAATGTCTTCCACCTAATACACACACATTAGTTCCCACTCACATGCCCTCAGTACAGATGCAAAATGGGAGGTTCCCACCACCTCCATTTTGGCCGTGACACACGCCTCTTCACACCCAGACAATCCATAAATGGGAAAAGAGGTGGAGCTGAGGGTGGGGCAGTGAGGGTTGGCGACAACAAAACCAATGTAGCAACTAGCTAAACTGAGCTAACACAAGAAGCTAAGATGGAGAACCGAGACATTGAACCACGCAGCTGTCTGGCTTCCGTGTGAGGCAGCAGCGTTGGTCGTCTGTGGAGCTGTAATATGGACTGTAAAAATACAAGCAGAGCCTCAGACCACTGCGATCGGAGCTGTGCGCCCTGGCTGCTTACACGATCTTCACGCTCCACTCCGGGGGAGTTCAGCGGGACCTTAACTGCATGCTAACTCGAAGCTAGTGGAGTTTTTTGGGTGCTTTTAGCGAGAGAAACATGGTTGAGCAACTCCAAGGCTGCTTACACGATCTTCACGCTCCGCTCCGGGGGAGTTCAGCGGGACCTTAGCTGCATGCTAACTCGAAGCTAGTGGAGTTTTTTGGGTGCTTTTAGCGAGAGAAACGTGGTTGAGCGACTCCAAAGTGTAACGAGATCAGCTCAAGCAACTCAATTGTTTCTGTAGTCTCCCTCAGAGAGTTCCACAGGCTACAACCACAGCCTCAGACAGTAGCCAAGCAGCCGCACATCCCAGCTGCCTCGGGAGAAGGGAGTGTGCGGCTGTTTGTGTGTAGAGAGGCCGGGCACCCGCCTCGCTGGACTGCGTGCCTCCGCAAGGATTAAGCGGCACATTCGCAGATCTCTGATCGCAGGCCGCTGCTGGTAAAAGGAGAGGCACGTTGCCCAAACTCGGCAAACTTCCATTCTGCAGCGATGACCTCGTGGATCTTTGACCGTGGTGGACCAGTGAAGTCCCAAAGCCTCAGCTAGCCTCGGTTAGCTCACCTAGCTCGAGTTATGGTACCCAGTCAGCCCCACGAACACATTATATTTCAACCCATCTTTGACCAAGCAGTGTTATGTTAAACACACAGCATCTTCCCACATTCAACCAGCGAAATAAAGTACAGAAATATAATTTTACTTACTGATAAAAATGAAGCAGAGACTTCTTGGATGGTCTCTTGGTGCAAACAATTCCACAGCTTTCCCTCTTTGTCCAAATAATTCCATGATTAACATCCAAACACGAACACGCAGAAAACACAACTAAAGTTCAGAGAGTCGAAATGGCCAAACATCTATTAACGTGAGGCTGAGGCCTTCCTTGGAGCTAGCTGCTTATGCTAGCTCTGAAGCTAGCTCTGACGCTCATGCTTCCTGTCAATCAAATCTAATTATTCATAATTTCAAGCATTTTATTACACCTAAACGAAAGTTACAATAAAATCCACCCCCCTTAGAGTTGTCAGGACTATAAACTAGACCTATTAAACACAAAATGGAAAATTGAACCAGGCTGTAAAGATCTTTTTTTCAGCTGTGAAGTTGGCATTTTTAACATGGGAGTCAATGAGGATTTGCTCACTTCTGGACCCACCCCCAGTGGATGAGGGGAGAACTGCAATTTTTGCCACTTCCATGTTTGCATCATTTCTGAGCCAGAGGGGTTCCCCCTTGGTACAAACTAACCATTAGCATTAGGAACTACACAAAATGGCAGAACAGATAGGTGCTTGTGTTATTTGTGTGGGGGCGGATGAGTCACATTGCTGTTAGCCAATCAGAGGGGAGACCTTTGCATATCATGAATATTTATGAAAAAGCCTTGTAACCCCCCCTCTATTCCTCCAACAAACTTGTATGCCTGAAACAGGAGCACAAAGAGCTTTTTTTTCCACAGAAAAGGACTCACAAGGCATGTATTGATACAAGAGTTTACCGCAGGTCTGTTTAAAAAATGAGAATTTTAAGGATCTTAACGTTCACAAATGAGAGGAGCGAGCAGGTGGTTGATGAGGTGATGTAGACATCATCTACACCACACAGTAGAGGTGGTTTATGGAAGGGCTAGCACAAAGTCATTTTGTATTAGTCATGTGTCCACCTGAAATTTGAAGTTTTAGATGCATAATCAAAAATACTCTTAGAGGGTTTCATTCAAAGTTAGCCATTATGCCAGTATGTTATTGCACATATTAGCTTTTAAGATCTGTTTTCCAAATACTTTCCCTTAGGACCCTAGCGACTGAGTGGTGCACCAAAGCCTGATATCTTATATTTATGCAAGTGAGACAGGCCCAATATTGTGCAGTAATAGGTGGGAGTGATGGGAGGGAAAGAGTAAAACAGAACAAGAAGAGAAGAGACGAAGAGCAGAGGATGGCATAAATTTGCT
Organism: Aphyosemion australe; assembly: GCA_006937985.1. Taxonomy (NCBI): domain Eukaryota; kingdom Metazoa; phylum Chordata; class Actinopteri; order Cyprinodontiformes; family Nothobranchiidae; genus Aphyosemion; species Aphyosemion australe. The sequence continues at coordinate 53,439 of SSNS01000938.1, forward strand.
TGCAGGAGCGGAGCTGTCTCCAGTTATTATGGGATAGACAGTCAAATAGATGTGTACAGGGGAAAAAACCACAGCTAGCACTTTAACCGGATTCAGATTCATTACTGGAAATGTTTGTGAGAGCATTCTCCTCCTGGCCAATACAGAAGCAGGAAATCCACAGTAGTGAGCTTCTGACTTTCAACTTCTAATAAAACACTCTAAAATTTTAGGATGTTTCCTCTTCATTTCACTGTTGTACCAGCATTTCACTGCATTGCATCATTTTTTTCACAGCTTCTGTATTCTTCTAATGACTCGGAAGAGTGCAGATAAGTAGCTATTTGTCCTTATCGCAGTCATTTATGTTGATTTGTCATATGAATCAAGTGGTGATAATGACTCTGCAGTATCGCTGATGGAGACCATCCCTCTGTAGTTGGACCATCACAGATACACTTCTGTGGCTAGCCATTTAAAATGTCCACTGTTTGACCCCAGATGGATGAAGCTCAACAAGGCAATTTGCCCTTTGTCCTGAGAAGTAACAGACGTCTCATCATTCTCTCTCTCCATCACTACTTCTGCCACCCATTAATACAAAAGCTTACTCTAAAAAGTAATCAGATAGAAAAGTCTTTTTGTCTCCATATCAGAATGGAGATTTCTGGTTTCAAAGTGTGTTTTTCTCCCTGTTTCAGTGTTTGTATTCACAGATGTTTGCATTGAGACGGTTTGCCCGTATTAAATATTAAAACATGGAGAGTGTGTTTTTTCTGACAGAGCAGCTACAGCTAATGACTGTTTGAGTGTGAGATAAGGCCCCTATTGTAGCAGCTTCTCAACAGCAGGAGCTCCTGGTGACTGTTGAAGTAGCGTAAATCCCTAACTCTGAATTAGATCTGAATTTTGTTAAAACATGCACTGAAACTTAACTAAAAACACAACTAAACTTAAAAAACATTAAGATATTTGAATAAAATGTGACAAATATCAAACATTATCACAATATTAATAATATTTTTATGTAATTTTTAACTCGTATTGCCCAAAATAAATAAGAATTGTAAAAAGATTTTTTCTGACAGCGGACAGCAAAGAGCTGATATTTATATTTCAAGTGGTAATTAGAAAAGTAACAATTTCTCAGATGAACACAGGACCCTATGAAATAATTATATATTTCACCAAAGAAAAATACTTTTTTTGTTTAATTAATCTGAATTCAATATTTACACAATTTCAATTATTTCACTTAAACCGTTTCTTATTTTAAGGTGGACTATTTCAACAATATTTCAGAACTATTGACAAATTCCTGTCAGGTCCCGTGTCCCTTGTGTATCCTAGTTTTATTTTGTTGTTCCTGATTCCGAGGCTCCTCCCCCTGTGTTTCTGTTTATTCATCTCCCAGCCTTTCAGTTTTTCCTCAGTGCCTAGCACGCTCACTCACTGAGTGCAGAATGGATGTGATCCAATTTACGGCTACCGTTATTTCCATTGACTGCAGATCGTATTCCTCCTATGATTAAAAAAATTGACATATTTTTAAAGATATATGAACTATCATCCACTGTGAACTGATATCACTGTCATTAATAATAATAATAATAAAAAGCCAAAATAAAAGTCACGTCATTTATTTTGAAATATACCAAATGCACCTTGCTGTTCCATGTCTCACTTCCTGTCTGGCTCATGGTACTTTTTAAAATTCCTGACAATCCACATTTTCCACCCAGAAAAAATAGACTCCATGCAGAAACTTTCCAAAGCTCCGTATCCGGATCTGCACTACACCGTAGCTGGTGTAGTGGGAATGCTCTGATTAGACTCAATGATGTTGGTCTTTGCAGAAGTCGTACGGACTGGGAGTCGGGACCGCGCTTAGTTCTCTCGTTCTGTGTTGCTTGTGTGTCTCTTTTCTCCAAGTGTCTCTGTGCCTGCCTTTTTCAGCTCTCCCAGTTTATTAGTCTCACCTGTCAGCAGTTCTATTTAAACCCTGTCAGTTTCTAGATGTAGTTGTGTGTTTTGTGTCTGTACTCTGGAATGTTTCATTATTATTATTATTAAAGAGTTTACCTTTATCTTGTTGCCCCTCGGGTTTACCTGTGTTTGGGTCCTAAATTCCTGCAAAAATACTCCAGAACATGGGGAGACTATTGTACTGAATATATATGTATATAGTTTTATTAAGGTACTTTAAAATCTGAATGCACATCATTAAATTAAAACATTGCACGTTTATAAAATAAGTCTTAAACCCAGGGGGCATGATGAGAGTAAAGAAACAATCCTTCACATATAATAAAAGGTTATTATGACTCATTTATACTCTCCTGCCTTGTGCTGCTTTTGCCTGCACCAAAGTCTGACTGAGGCTAAAGTTATTTTGTGGCCTACATGAGCATCACTTTATTATTGTTTTTATAGCAGAACATCTTATGCACAAACTGCAACTAAATCTTTTACAAACTCATGTGAAAGAGTTGTCTTAAAGCGAGGCTAATGATTGTTCTCTGATTGTTTCGGTTTTCTCATTATTTCTTGCAGCTCTGGATACTCGGGGGGGCTGCAGCTTCATTCTTACTTTCTTCCTCTTTCTTGGGTCTTGGCTGTAGGGGCAGCAGCCCCAGCAGGAAAGCACAGACTGTCTTCTCCCCAGCTACTTCCAGCAGCCCCTATGGTGGGATTCCAAGGCATTCCCATGCCACCAGTAAAGATGAAGCCACCTCACCGATGCTAGAAACTGGAGCAGCTGCAGAAGCATATCACATAATGTCTTGCTTGACTAAAAGTTCCTGAAGGGATCAGCTGGTTGTACAGCTAGCATGTAGTAATATGTACACTTTTAAGACATCTAATAAGAATTTGGAGCATTAGAACAAATGAAAGTGACAAAATAAAAACAAATGCTTAGTACCTGTATAGTTTCAGACAGTAATTTGACAGCTTCCACTGTTTGAGTTCATATTATTGTTATGACCAGACTTGGGGACCCGTGAAAACACCGAGACACAGTAAGGCACTTTAACAGTTTTATTAAGCACACAGTTTCAGGCAGGAGTTTACCAGAGCTGCGTGAGGAGCAGGCAGGACTTGGTCAGGCAGAAGAGTGGGTCAGAGCCATGGAGATCCGTGATACAGTCCAAGGGGGCAGGCGAGAGGCAGAATTCAATAAACAGTCCGTGGTCGAGAATCCAGGAGGTCAGGTTCAGGGGTAATCCTTAGAAGGTAGGGGAGACAAGGAGGAGGAACAGGAACGAGGTTGGAGGTTGTGGTCTGTGGTCGCTGAACTATTTACTGGCAAAGAGCTTTCAATAATCTGGCAGAGACTTGGTGTTTGGCTTGGAGTTTTATAGGGAGTGGTGCAGGTGGAGCTGATGAGATAATGTGGAGCAGGTGGAGTGAGTCTGATAAGAAGCAGTCTGGTTGCTGGGGAAACTGAGCTTGGCTGGGACAGGAACATGACAATTATTTTGCAAAATTTAGATGAATAAGTACATAAATGCTTTCTGTCTTGAGCATAAACCCTCTTCTTCTTGCCTTTATTCGTTCTCTTTTCAGACTTTCCTGTTCAGTCAGTCCTATGTTTTTCATACTCAAATGAGAAAACATTTTAAAACAAAATTTCTGCACAGAATCATCACACATGAACCCCCAAATACTAAAATAAAGTCATAATTTCAGCTCTGCAACACCATGCATTTATCCAGAGGGGCGCTGTGTCAAACCACATGGAAGAATTAACAGATGGAA